>CDFF01069033.1:0-18853 GCA_000826265.1 Acanthamoeba culbertsoni
GAATGAATGAATGAATAACAAAGCGAAGAGGAGTACTAGCGGGCTGGGGCTGGTTCTGCTCGATGATCTTGCGCTGAGCTATCGGCGAGTCCGGCTTGGCCGATGTAGGCAAAGCAGGAGACGGCACCATCACCACCTGCTGAACGACGCTCTGCCTCATCTGAGAGCCATCGCTCTCCTGGCTAGTTATAGTAGAGCCGGCGGGCTTGCCTCCTCTCAACTGTTACACCAGGGGGGGGGAGTGAATGCATACGTTAGCGTTGACGACGAGGGTGGAACCACCAAGAGGTACCTCCTCTGGGATGGAAGGTAGCGGTCTGCCGCGTGGGGTGAGGCTCTGCCCCCTCCCAAAATGAGGCCCTGGCTCCAGCTCTTGCCGAGAGGTGCCCACGTTGCGAGGTGAGCCCAGTTCCTTTGGTGGACAACAGAAAAGGATCAAGAGGTGTAATCTCACGTTATAGGTTAGTGAAAGGTGAGCTGGTTGTGCGCCGTTACCTGTGCAGCCCTTTCAATGATCTCGCTTGAGTTGGACGCCACGGACGAGGTAACAAAGGGAAGGGGCGGGTACTGCTGCGAGCGACTGCGAGGCCTCCCCTTAGTAACAGGACGGAGGATTACGCTGCCCGGTTGAATGGGCGGCATAACCAACACACCTCCCACGTGGCTGCCACCGCCGCGCATGGAGGCATACTTCTCTCCGTAGCCACTCGTACGCTTATTGACACTGCATCTCTTTCCATCCTCCTTTTCGCTTTCATCCAAGTTGTTCTTACTTTTGTGGTTTTTCATGACCACATGCAGGTACTTAGGCTCGCCCCCTCCTGTCTCACTGTGAGCTTTTGTTTCTTCCGTTGGAGCTAGCTGCCAGGCCGCAGGCTTTTCTTTCCAAGCTTCTTGTGTTTTCTTTTTGTCCGCAGAAACGGTGCAGACGTCAGCTGCTACGTGAAAAGGTTTACTCGTGCCTTTAATTAAATCACCGAGAGTTGTTGTGTTCTCTTTTCCACTTCTTCACCAGTGTACACCATGGCGACTCTTGCGAAAGACTTTGAGGTAAACCTTGTTGCCTCTCTGCTCAGCCTCTAACTAACCACCGTCATATCACAGAACAGAGCGAATTCTCAAACCACAACGACACCACCACCGAAACCAACAGTTACAGTTGAGAAAGCTGGCTGGAAGGCAAATGGCCACACCGGTGGTGGACATACTGGCCATGAGGGCAAGGTACATTCGCTACGCATCGCTTACTGGACCACTAGCTTGCTGACACGAATGAACAGTTCAAGAAGAGTGAGGGCGGAAAGAAGGTTGTCTATGCTGCTGGAACACTGCCTCCGAAGAAAAGTCTTACTGACTTACCCTAAGCGGCAGACTCTAGGCCCAGTTACAATGTACAAATAAATCGACCAGCCTTAATAACGTGATTGCATAAAACACTTTATTTCGTTACATGGTCTTGCTGCTGAACAGGCCATTGAGGTCTGTCATGGTAATCACGCCCGTGGGCTTGAAGTCCTCATCGATGATCCAGAGCCTGTGTACGTGATCGTCTACCATCACCTTCACTGCGTCGGCAATCGTCGTGTTCAATTTCACACAGGCGGGCTTCAGGGAAGAAGGGCTGTATTTCTCAAGGTATTCCTCTGCTGATTCGAGCAGCTGAGGCATGGTCTCATCGTAGAGGCCCTGAAGGTGTTCCAAGGATCGATTAGTATTTTTCAACGAACCGAGCCAACCTGAAAGTGTGCCATACCAGCAGATCGGTGGCGGAGAAGTTGCCAGAGAGCTTGCCTTGGCCGTTCACGAGAGCAACAGCACTGACGCCGCCATCCCTCATCGCGTGCAGCGCTTTGTAGACAGAATCCCGGAGGGGCGAGGAAACCACACCACCGGTGCCAAGACCGAAGTCACCCACAGTCTTGTGTCCGATTTCTTTCAAGTGTCCCCTGTGAAGATCCTGCTGGTGGACGAACCGAATAAGCGCAGACTGAGACACAATATGTTGGACCTGCAAGCGCAACATGAAGAAATCAGACCCGGTTCTCGAGAAGAACGAACAAAGAAGAAAGGGCTACGCACTGCTCCGGTGTCTTCATCAACAACAGGGAGTCTGTGGATGGCCTGACGGAACATCGAGGCAGCAAATGTGAGCGGACTGTTCAACGTAATAGGCACGTAGGGATCACGGCCAGAGAAGTCTGAGAGCAGTCTGTAAGTCTGGAAGATCATCACCAACAAAGGTGTCGCTTAGTTACCGACGACGTTCTTCAGGGTCTCGAGAGCCATCGCTCGGCCAGCTATCTGCATCGTCTGAAGGTCGTGTGCCTGCACCAACACTGCGCGTAAGGACACCACATTCGACTTACCAAAGCTGAGCAAGCGTACGCTGAGCTGGTGACCCTCCGGGGCAACTGAGATGATGAAGGCGACAATGTCAAGCATATCTACCATGCCAAGAACCTCGTTGGTCTTGCCGTTCACCACGGGGGCGGACTGGATGCGGTTGCTGGCGAGGGTCTGCCAAGAGAAGTCCTAAGGCTGGATTCAAAGAAATACCACCCAGTAGAAGTGAAAAGGGTGTACCTTGACTGCCTTCTCCACAGTATCCTCTCCGTCCAGAGCGATGATCGCCTTAGGAGTGATCACGTCGCTAACCTTAGCGTTGTGCAACACGTCATAGAGAGGATTGGTCTGCATGGTTCTTGTGGGTTTTTCTTGGTCAACTGTCTCACTCGGTAAGTTGAGTGTCTAATCCTCGTAGCTGACCCCGTTAAAAAGATGCTCATACTGGGTTTAGCGGGATTTCTTAGTGAATTGGGCAGCATCATTTACTCAAGTGTAAGAGAAGTTTCCTCAAATTTTCGAGCAAACTATCTAATTTTCGAACTGCCTGAGATTTATTTCGTTCTGATAATTTTCTCGAACACAAGAAAACGAAGGGGAGCGAAGGAAATAAAATGAAATGGCACTCCTCTCGTGATGCAAAAAATGGAGACAGCAACGCGCACATGCCAGCAGGTTGAGTCGGTGTCCGAGTCGTCGCCCTTACGAAACTATCTTGATCGCACTTTTCCTGCCAGCGAATGGGCGCAGGAAGAGCGGAGGAGCAAAAGGGGGTCAGACACCACAACCCAACAGTTATGGACGGACACCGAGCTCATGGAACACTTCTTCACGCTGTATGGAGTCAACGTATTTACTGAAGGCTCGGTTTTCTACCAGTTCAAATACGAAATGTGCCTTACCGAGACCTGGAACGAGGAAGTGAAGGAGGCTCGCGGAATCATATTCGAGCGAAGGGCTGACGAGGGCTGGATAATAGTTGGCCGCCCTTTCGAGAAGTTCTTCAATCAGCAGGAAAGCGAATGCCCTGTCGCCAACCCGAAGGTGTTTGACTCGAATTGTTCAGCTTTCGGATTTGCCGAGAAGGCAGACGGAACGTGCATTCAATTTTGGTGGAGTTCGCCGGCCACAATCGACGCTGTGCATGAGACCATGCTTCAGCGAGAGGGTACTGATGTACCTGAGCCAGAAGAGGAAAGTGCCGAGGAGGAAGAACAGGAGGATGCCCGAACTGCAGATGGAGGAAAGGAGAAAAATGACGAAGAGGTAGAGGTTGTAGTGCAGGGTCTGGGCAAAGCTAGCCTCATCGAAAAGAGGGCCCGAAGGTTTAAGAAAGTGCTTCCTCGAGTGCTTCAGGCTACTGCAGACGACTCCGAGGCCCCGAAGCATGTGCGTGGACAGGTCCGAAAGCCTCGTCACTTTCACGTACGCGCCTCCTCGTGACCCGCTTCGCTGGTCTTCCCATTCTCATCGGATCCCGTCTAGGGTTGGCGCATCTCTACCTTGGGCATGGTGACACCCGCCGCCATGTTCGAAACGCTTTTTTGGGGTCTCTTCCTCGGCGAGTGTCATCAACATACTGACTACGAGTCCCTTGGGGAGTACGAATTTGCCCTCTCCATCTCATCTTTTACCGGGTCACTTAATTTAACTAGTGCTCTCTCTTATTACTCTCTCCTCCCACAAATAGGCTATTCAATATTTTTGACCAGAATTGGACATACTTATTTGAGCTTTGCTGCGAACAGAATCAGGTCGTCAATAAGTACAAGCAGGTGACCTCATGTGCAGCTCCTTCATGATTGGAGTGTCACCGACTCACCTACAACTCCAGGACAAGCTCTACCTTATCGGCGCCCGTCACAGACACTCGGGCGAGTTGATGACCAGAGAGGATCTTGATGCAATCGCTGCTCAGGTGAGTGGTTCTGGTTCCGATCTGTCGATACAACATGTTGCATCGACCATCGATACAACAAGTCTGTATTGACGCTTCCATTCCAGATTGGTTCGTCAGTGTCCAGACCTCGATATTATCATTTTGCCGACATAGGCGTGCAAAGCCTGAAGCAAGCCAACGAGTGGATTGAGAAGGAGGCGAAGCGAACCGATCTTTATGGAGAGGTGCGCATGGCCACCGCTCTGAGGCCACACCAGGCCGTCAGGTTGTTGATGAGTTGTCCGTTCGTTAGACACCTGAAGGGTTTGTTGTCTACTGGAGCGGTCTGCCGGTTGCAAAGATGAAGAACAGGTTCTACACAGACAAGCATCTGCTTATCACTGGTATGTCTGTCCTTCGCAGCTCTACCAATAATGGTCGCACCAGCCAAGTGTTCTTAACGGGCTTATAGGCAATCTGCTTTCAAACCGAAACATCGCCATCGAACGATACTTTGATGGGACCATCGACGACGTGCTCGACGTGCTGCCTGCTCCGATTCATGCCTTTCTTGCCGAGCTGAAGGAGAAGACCAAGACCTTCATCCACGATGTCTCACAACTGGTCAACAAGTTTGTCAACGAGGTGAGTCCCCCCACAATCCAGCCGTCCCCTGCTTAACTGGAAGTCTTGTGTCGGGGCAGTTGCCCGAGGAGGGTTTCGACCAATCATCGGCCACTGGGCGCAAGGCTTACGCCCATGCCATACAGAAGGTGGACCCCAAGTACAAGGGCCTCCTGTTCCAGATCAAAGATGATGTTATGCGAGCCACCGGCGAGCCTGGCAGCCGAGAGGTGGCCAATCTGGACCGACTGGTGTTCGCGTGGCTGAAGAACAAGCTGAACTACTCGAAGTTTCACTCCTTGTGGAAGGCCACCAAGGTCAAGGAGATCCTCGAAGACGAGCGCGTACAAGCAGGTGGCAACTATATGAAGAACTGAGAGGATGATGGTTCCGGTCCAGTGTCAATAGACCCAACGTAGCTACGTTGCAAGTCGCTTTGTTCATGCTCTGGCAAGCTGACGCAATACATCTGTGAGGGAGATTACTCCGACGGGCTTGTGTGTATCATCCTCCACCACATAGACGCGATGGACCTGCTCCTGTTCCATTGTGCGGAGCATATCCACGAAGCGTGTTGCTGGGCTCACACACACTAACTGTGAAGGGAACGAACGAGGGACAAAATGAGGAACATCCATTCCCCAAGTCGAAGAGAGACGGGGGAAGGTACCTTCCGCCTCTTGAAGCTGACCAATTCGAAATCTCGTAGAAACTCGGGGAGAGGTTTGGTGAGAGATTTGAGGTTGGACTCGAAGGCGATACCTTTCAGGTCACTTGCTGAGAGGTTGTCACCAAGCCTACCCTGTTGATCGATTATGGCGAGAGAGGATAGGTTTTCCTGATGCATGATGATGAAAGCGTCTATCGCTGAAGTGTGAGGGTCAACGGCCTTGATTTCTTTGGTCATCTCTACATCTGCCACTCTCAGGTCGCTGGATTGCGACCTATACCGTTAGAAACATGAAAGAAGGACAAGCAATAGCGTACCGAACTGAAGGGAGTTGATGTAACTCGGGAAGGAGAAGATTGACCACGTGTGACTGAGTAAGCAGCCCAACCATATGGCCTTGTTCATTCTCCACACCCAACCTGACACCTTGTTAGGGTTGGGGATGTCGATGCAGAAGGAGAGCTTCGTACTTATGAACTCGGTGCTGGCACATTAGATCCACTGCTCTTTTGATCGGTTCGTTTTCTGTTACGGCAATATAGGAGCTACGCTGAGATTCTTCCAGTGATCAGTGTTAGTATCCATCAGGCCTATGTGCATGTTGACCTTATGCGTACCCAAGAGGTCCCGCACGTGGGAGAGAAGAAACTCTTTAGAACGCTTGATTAGCGTTGCCATGTCATCCACTGTGAGACAGACTGATGTTCCTGCGTAGGTTCCCTCCCGTTCTATCTCCTTGGTGCATACTGTGGCTGTGTAAATATTGCTGAATACCGCCGGCTGTGACCACGTACCTTTGACGAGGTAGGCCAATAGGTCCAGCACATCGATAAAAGCCAGGCCTTTCGACCTACACATGAGCGGTGCGGAAGAAATACCATCTTTCGCTAACCTGCCCAACACTCCTATAGAGGCAGATAAGCGTTTTTCCTCTTCCAGTTCTTTTTCTTGAGACCAACCTTCAATTGTTTCGTTCTCGTTGAGTGTGAGCACACTGCTCATGGGCAGCATGAGGTGTCGCACAGGTTGGTCCATCTTGTGAGCAATGCCGGCCTACCAAAGAACTGCACCTGCAGCACTGGATCAGAAAAACTTGCGGAAAATCAGCAATATCCCGTATTGAAGAAAGTTAATTTCTTTCCATTTCTTCCCTTACATGTCGCGTTACCCACCCTCCCGCCTTGTCGCTAGCTTCCCAGTGGTGCTTGAAGGATAATAACTTAAAAGGGTTTTACTTTTATGATACTAATGGGATAAAATACAGAGAGGGTTCAGTCACCCTTCTGCTGCTTTCTCCGGAACGCTTTTTCGTGGTGTGTTCCCGCCAATAACCACCCCGTTTATAGCGGGCACTGAGGACGTGGACCACGCCGCACTGGCGCACAATGTGCAACACTACGCGCGCAAGGAGGCAAGCGGCTTTCCGCTCACTTACACTCCGTCTCTCTTGTTAGTAACCCTCTACTTTATAGAACGGCTTGTCCGGGCTGGTCGTGCTCGGTTCGAATGGCGAGTTTCCGTTCCTGACTTTAGCCGAGAGACTCCAAGTTCTCCGTACGGCCAAGGCAGTGGCCGACGACGCGACCAAGGTGATCACGTTGTGGTCTTGTGGTCCTCGCCTCACTCACACACCTGCATCTCTCTAACACAGGAAACTGGCCACATACTCAAGCTTATTGCTGGGACCGGCAGTGTGAGCACGCGCGAGACCATCGAATTGACAAATGCTGCCAAGGATCTTGGCTACGATGCAGCCATGATCGTCACTCCCGTAAGTCCGCTCGCTTGTCTGCACTTTCGTTGCTGTGCGCTGCTGATGACTTGTCTTCACCAACAGTATTATTACACCAACAAGATGCAGAATAATTTGCAACACCACTACAGCGAAGTACGATATTATGATAAGCCACGCATGGCCTATCTAAGGCCATTGCTTACATGTAGTGTCACCTGTACAGGTTGCCAAGAGCGTGGACGGTATGCCGATCATTCT
Organism: Acanthamoeba culbertsoni; assembly: GCA_000826265.1. Taxonomy (NCBI): domain Eukaryota; phylum Discosea; order Longamoebia; family Acanthamoebidae; genus Acanthamoeba; species Acanthamoeba culbertsoni. The sequence goes on from CDFF01069033.1 coordinate 7,510, forward strand.
TTACAACGTGCCTCCCATGGCTGGCGGGGTGTCGTTCAGTGTACCGCTCATACGCGACCTTGCGGAGATTCCCAACATTGTGGGCATTAAGGACACCTCCGGCAACATCGTTCAGCTCTCCGAGATCGTCCAGCAAGTCAAGGCATAACCCAACCCTTCATTCTTATCTCCTATAGGACCCACCTCAAATCCTTATCTTGGGGATTGGAAACAGCTACCGCTGGCCGCTAAGGGGAAGGCCTTCTCCGTTCTAGCAGGGTCGGGCAGCTACTTCTACCCTGCGTTGACCGTAGGCGCGGACGGAGGCGTAATGGCGCTGGCCAACATCATTCCCCACGTTCGTTCACGCCGTTTCCTTTCCCTCCCCTCTTTCCGCCTCTCGCTGCTTGATCGAGGCTGACCGTTTCACCCTACCACCGCATCAGGTATTGAGTCAAATCTTTAGGGACTACCAAGGGGCAGACACCGACCCTGGCCTCCTTCGCAGGTGCCAGAAGGTGCAGCAGATAGTCGTCGAGCTTAACCAAAAGATCACTGCCGGTAAGTTCGTTTCACGTCAGCTATACAACTATGTATCCGCCTACATTCACTATCCTCTGCCGGCAGAGTTTGGAACGCCAGGTATGAAGCGGGCTCTCGACCTGGCGAGCGTCTATCGTGGTGGAATACCGCGCAGGCCGCTTCGCTCGCTCTCGGACGACCGAGCCCAGACACTACTTGACGTAATCAACCGTACAAAGAGGGAACTGCATACCCTTGGTTTCAGCTTTTGATAGAAAATTTCCCTATCTTGCTTTGGAGGAGATTCCACTCATTCATTCATTCATTCTTAAAAATATGGTCTCTCTATTACACTATCTCCCCAGCTTCTATGAAATTCTACTTATCTGAACGGGTTGAAGCTGGGTCGGTCCTCACTCGCTGAGGACGCTTTGACCTCTAGCCGTTGAGCGACAGTGAGTATCGACGAATTAACGATTACAAATTGTGTTCTTCAGCAGAACGCACCAATATATCCCGGATGAAGTGATTCCGTTGGTGTCGAGCTTCACGAGTTCTATAGCCTGGTGCTTCTTGTTTGCCCTTTTCTTCTTGCTTCTCATCGTCGTGATCTTCGTATCCCACCAGCCAGTCGTATTCCTGTGCATACTGCTCGTCACTGTCGTCTTCGTCGTAGCCATCATCGGACACATCATGGCGTAGGTGGTCTTCGTCGGTGGTCTCGGTTCCTTCGGTGCCGTCTTCACTGTCTTCACACTCATCAAGATCGGCTTCCATACGTTGAATTTCTTCTTCAAGCTGGCGTGCTTCCTCCTCAGCAATTTCGGCTTCTGTTTCCATCGTCTTCATTGCATTCTCTTGCTCTTTGACAAAGGAGTATGCCCATTTCTTAACTCTCTTTCCTTCAGCCGGGCCGGTTCAGTAAGTAGAGGAGAACCAGCAAACGGGACAAGCCTGAGAAGTACCTGCGGGTGGCGCGAAAGTGATGGCCATAATGACTTGTCTCTTCTCCTCGAACGCTCGCTTACGAGACTGTGGGGACAGTCCGAGGGGTGCAGAAACCGACCTGCCAGCGAGGTCGAGTCCATTGGACAGTGGACTTGTATGCAAGTTGGTCATTTGGGAAGACGAAAACACCTGAAGACGGCAGACCTTGTTGAGAAGAGTTTTAACTATCTAGGTTCCACTGCCGCCGCCTGGAGTCTGGCCCACATTGAAGTTGTGGTCGGATGCTGAGATATCACCAGAGTTTCCATTCTGTTTATGGGGCAGCGACGCAAGGTGCGGTAGAGGGAGACGAGCTTTAATTCCGTCCTAAACCTGATCTTGAGCTGGCTAACAGATACAACGGCTGGAATACCGAAACCAACCACTCAGTACATAACCCTTGACTACCAATTCCTGCTAAATTTCTTGCTCTTTGAGTTGGCTCGTGCTGGCACGAGACCAACCCCACCTCAACGATAAGGTCCATGGAATGGAGACACCACTGTTTATAGGTACATGTTTATTATTTACATATTGGGAAATGTGCACACTGCAGCACAACGGGGATGTAGGGAGATAATAAGCCGGCGAGAGTACGGAACTAACCGCCTACCTCGTGTGTAGGTGTACGGCTTACGCGAGGGCTTACAGCGAGGCTTTGGCGACGAGCTCGGAGAAGCTGGTGTCATGTTAGGTGATCAATAAAAGCTGCTGTTGGTATTTATGCTACCATAGAACATTTCTGCCTCTTTCTGTGCTTTCTCTGCCGGCTTTGAATTGGCAGAAAATTTCTGTTCATTCTCCCTTCAATTTATTTCTCTCTTATGCCGCTTAATCTCTGCTCGAAGAAGTTTACGGTGGTTTTTGTCCTCCACGCCCATCATCTTCAGGTCGTCATCTGCAATAGATGGTAAAGTGAGTCACAAGCGGAACAAATGTTGCAGAACGTACTGGTAAGACCCAGTAGCTTGGCACCCGCCACCTTGTGGCCCACGAAACCCAACTGATACTGCTCCATCTGCAGTTCCTTTAGCCAGACGCACACATCGGCCAGCTCCCAGGAACGCATATTGGCTGCACCAAGTCATTACATAATGAGTGATAGGGAGAAGTAAGAAACATATTAGTCCAACTGCTGAATTGATTATCACCTGTCAGTCTATCCTTCGATCCCGCCTGTCGCTCGCCTATGAGTCGCATTAGCTTGGCCCTATGGCTCAGCTTTTTGATGCCTATGAGCGTGAGCGAATCTTCGGTGAGTTGGAGGAGCGATTCGCCAGTGACCTGCACACCCAAGGATTCATCCGTCAGTAAGTGGGTTGCAATGCAACACCGTTCAAATTCTGCCAGCCGTGCCTTGCGAGCGGCAAAGAGGCCGACGTAGTCCGCCATCCCGACCAGCTGAAGCCATTGAGTCACATCTCTCGTTTTCCATGTCTTGATGCCTGTTTTTCGTTTTGTTGACAACAGTCCTTACTTAGAATCTTTGCCCTATATTTTATCATCGGGGCCAGTCGCCTTGGCGTACTCTTGCCCAGGCATGTCAAGCATAGCTGTCGCCGCAGACTCTTGACCAGTACATGCCTGTCGTTCGCGTTTTCGATGCCCAAGTTCAGCAAACTCTGGCTGTTCTGTCGAAGCAGCATCTTCCCATCTATCTTCGCTCGCCGAAATATCCCCAAATATGTCTTTTGAGCCACCAATCATCAGTTTTCTCTGCTTGTTCCTTTTCGACCAAACGAAGGTGCGTGCAACGCATAGAAATATTGCTTACCATTTTATTGGCGGGTTCGATCTTCCGGCCGAGAAGCCACGAGCACACGTCGTCCACCTCCCACAATATTACCGACTCTGTTTCACCCCAACAGATGAGTGTCATCATCATCATCATCATCATCATCATCATCATCATCATCATCATCATCATCATCATCATCATCATCATCATCATCATCATCATCATCATCATCATCAGTGTTTAGCAAAGGACAGAAGAGGAGGGGACGCACTGGGTTCGCTGGCGTACGGCATGACGATCATCGTGGATCTGCGCTTTGCCGCTCGCACATATTGCTGGTGTTGGTTGTTTTCGAAGCTCTCCGCCTGAATAGCACAAGAGAGTTGATGAGGAGATCGGACATATTTTCTTTCTAACAACAATTGACGGTTTTTAGAAAGCCGTTCATACTCGTTTGAGGGATTTCAAGTCGTCGGCGTCTGAATCGAGTACATCTGCGCTCCTGGTTTGTAGAAGAAGGCAAGTGAGCAATATTGGAAATCGATCTATACTCTGTCTCTTTCTCATTCATATTTAGTTCGTTTTCTGATAAGGAGAAGAGTTACTTGGAACGTAACCTGCCGACATCGACTGCGGGCACTTCCGCCAACACATCTTTGCACTGGCCAAAAAGCAACTACGGTGCAATATTAGCAATCGTTCGTGTGCAACCGGGCTTCTTTATTTTCGCCGAAATGGAGCGGCATACCTGAAGGGCTTGAATCGTTCGTAGGCTCTCCGAACAATGCGCAAAACGTTCGGCCGCTAATGGAAGTAGCCCGCCCAGAGTCGCTATTAGGCTCAGAGTGTCTGCTCAAGTTGAAAAATATTGAATAAATAAAAGATTTTTTTATATAAAAATCAACCAGTGTAGTGATACCGAAGGAATATTTTAATTCTTTGAATTCCCAACCCGTTGGGTCCTTTTCAGACTTAGAACTCTTGTCGATCTCTGCTGAGGTTTCCTATGTCATTGTCCCAGAAGATAAACCAAATAAGCTTTGCAATTCTAAGGAGATGATGATGATGATGATGAACAATATACAACATACAATCCACGACAGATAACGATTGTGCATCGTCTCGATAGTGTCCGCCACAAAGGAATTAAAGGGTATCATATATCGCTCCTTCTCGAACTCAACCTAGACAGCGCGTCACCATGGTGGGGGAAAAGGGAAGACAGAAAATTAGTATTTTCTTTTTTTCTTCTCTATTTCCTCTTTGGTGTCGTATAAACCTCGTTGGCCAGGCCTTGGACGAGCTTGGCGATGAGGACCAGGTTGCGCCGCATGTCCTTATCCACGGGACGCTTGACGAGATCGAACGAATGAGGGGCCACGATGGCAGGGCAGAAGATGCGCAGATAGATGAGACTCCCCAGCGCCTTGAACTGTTAAAGCAAAGAATTTTAGAATTTTTTGTGATAAGAAGCATTCAACAAAATTAGGAATTTTTCTATGGGAATAGTTATTGTCTATGAAGTACTTGCCTGGCTGCCGGGGATTGCTTCCTTAACACGCTTGTAGAGGTGTCGCAGTATCTCCCGCTGGGTTCTATTTGTGTGTGGGAAAGCAGCCAAGGCGAGTGAGACGAAAGGACGGAGACCAAGCCTGCCTACGGTTCTCCTCACCTGCTGCTGGTGAGCATGGCGCTGTTGATCTTGTCGAGGAACTTCTGGGTGATGGCGATCAGGTTTTGGCGGTTCTGCTCGACCTCTTTCTCGCGGTCGGGACCAAGCAGCGCGGGATCGACCTCCAGGGAAATCGGGTGCTTGATGAGGTCCTTGATTATCGGAGCCAAGGAGGCGACCTGCGCCTTGCCCACGGTCAGAAAGAACATCCGCAGGAGGTCGACCATGATGCTGCCCTCTCGCATCAGCAAGCTCGCATCCTCTGAATGTGAATTTGTGATCAAACATTGGATTTCCATACGATTGGCTGAGAGGTGTGTCCGCAAAAATGGTTATTTCACCTGTGACAGAGACTTCGGCGGTAATGGCTTGCCGAAGAATCGGCACATCTTTAGGCCTGGGGTAGATGGTGAGTATGGCGTGGCAAAAAGTCTTTCTCGCTTGCTCCCCCCGCATGGCGAAATGGTCCATAAGGAAGGTCTGCAGCCACAACTTCTCAGCGAGTATCTTGCGAATGAATTCCAAGGTTTGAAAGGAGTCCTCGTCGTCAATTCGGCTGCCTCGCTTTTCACTGGTGGATAGCCGTTTGGATTTCTTCACGAGTGTGTAAGATGGGACGCTGCCGCTGGTGGCCATGATGGCCACGGTACTGCCATTAGGCTCGGTGACGGTGAGACGAGGCGAGGTAGAAGGAGAGGAGGAACTCGAGCCAGGGGGCGAGTCAGTACTGGCGGAAGACACGGAGTTGGAGTGAGGTCGAGTGATAGGAGCGGCAGTTGTGGCTACAGTGTGATGGAGTGTGGGTGCGAACAGACTACGGGCAATACTGGACTCTACAGGAGGCCCGTGAGGAGAGGGAGAGGGAGAGGAAGAGGGAGAGGAGGAAGCGGAAGATGAGGAGTGGGTGGATGCCCTAGATTGGCCGTGAGGTTCCCCTGAAGCCGCAGATGAGGTTTTTCCCGCGCTCCTGGAAACCTGAGCATCTCTCCTGGCCTTTTCCCGCCTAGCTTGCCCGACGAACATCGAAGCAGCAGGGTAAAACGAGGAACAGAGTGATGTAAAGAGAAAAGGGGAGAGGCAAGCAGGAAAAGGTGGGAGCCCTCGTCCGCGACTAGGAAGGAAGTGTGAGGCAACTGGCAAACTTAACCAAGTTGCTACTTGAGTTCAGCTGCCTTCTTTGATTCAGTACAAAGATGTATGCCCGGTACGTTGCAAGGGTTCAAGTTTGTGGAACAAACGTAATGAGCGGACGTTTTCCTTTCGCCAACGTGTAAACCTAGGAACGGCCATTTGGTGGCTAGGCAACCGTCCAAAGGAAAATGGAAGGAAAGAAAAAATAAATTTATCAACGTAGGGGGAACACCACCATCTGACGACCTCGGAGGACTGTGCCACCAACGCCAACCGGACCCATGGCCCCTACCTAGAATTGAAAATGTTAAATGTGTGACTCATGCTAACAGAAAGGAGGCTCGACCGTGGCCTCGAAGGTGATGCCCTTCGGGATGGACACCGCAGCAAGCACGCTGTGTAGATCGTCCACAGTATCGTAGGCAAGCGTCACGCTGCGCAGGACTCAATAAGCCGGTTTAATGTGAGCAACCATCTTCCCTTGAAAAGCTTCGTACTGCGGTTGGAAGAACGCAAAGACGCCGGGCGACCCGTATTGCTTAAAGAGGCGAATCATCTCTGATCTCGGCGGATCGGGAAGCTAGAATAGGGGACCAGAGAATGAGTGTCCTTGCCATGTCAAAGCGGAGGACCTGGGTCACCTACCCTGAGCACCCAATCAGGTACCGGAGCCGTAAGGTTACGGAGTTTGTATGTGGCCTATGTCTAGAATTAGTTCTCGAAGCTGTAAAAAGGGAGAAGCACGCAGCAGTACTTGCACGGCAGTGTCGGATAGGGATTGTAGGCAATCTGTGATATCGGCATTCCACAACATGTAGCTACCTGTGCACGGTTGGTTAGACACACCAAGTCGCCGACAATGGAAGAAAGGGAAACAGTGCCAGAAACAACAGTGTCATTAAGCGTGACGGAGCAGTGATGAAAGAGGGGCACTGACTCCCGGATGATTTGTATGAGCTCCGGAATGTGTTGTACCGGAAAATCGGCCAGGTAGAGGGTTATGTGAGGTTCTGCATGCTTTTCGAAATCTACCTGGTTGTGTGGAGCCAGCTTCGTAATCTCACGGCCTAATTGCAATACCAGATCGTTCGTCGCTGCGTCGAGTTTTATATGAATGTCCAGCTGGATGGCATGCGTGGTCGATAAAAAGAGCACAAAACACAGAAAGGCAACAATCAACGACAGCCGGGCACTGGAGGGGGCGACCATGTCGTAAAATTAATGGGCATTTTCTCCTTCTTTCCTTGCCGGGTCTTGAACCGTGACCCATTAAACCAATGACCTGAAAATTCGACGGATGAGTTTGTGCACTGCGTCCGCGACCTCGCCAGAGCTGCCGAAACAGCCAGACTGATGGTAGTCAAGAAAATTTCATCAACCTCCCCTCTTATTTATCCAGTTGGTCTATCTGCCTACAGACTCGACCATAAATCGCTACGAGATAGCGAGGGTTCAATAGCATTTCTGGTTTCAGCTTCTACCTTGGGTTGTCTTTCTACTTGCTCTTTTTTAGTGCTCTCTGAACAGTCGCGCGTTAGAGAGCTCTCGATAACCTGTGACTGCAGATGCTATGTCCAGCGAGGGTTATATGGATCTCATGGAGCAGGGTTCACCACTCTCATCCCCCCTCCTCTTAGTATGCATTACTTACTCTCCTCCACGTACCTAGAGCCCTCTTTACTTGGAGACTTCGCCATGCTCCCCCATGAAGTTCTGCTTATGGTATCCCGCACAAACATCTCCACAGGAAGAAACCTTTGTGCTAAAGGAGAACTATGCATTTTGCAGGCACTTTCCTACCTGCAGCCTTTGGATCTCCTCATGCGAGTGTCCCTGGTATCGAAAACCTTCCGCGGGTTTGCCTTGGATGACCACTTGTGGCGGGTAAAGATGCATCCTTTCCTTATCCAAGCCAACGTTCTCATCAGAAGTCGCTGATCGGTATACAGCGACTATGCTTGAAACGCTGGGGCGAGGCTTTACTCCAGGAAACCGAAGGTGGTCGGAATCCAGACGACGGCTATAAATCCAGCCGACGAAAGGTGCCCGACTCTTCCCTCCCCCCACCCACTCCCTTCGCTTCGCACTCAGGATGCTCATTTGGCTGCAGATGCAATGGGGTTGGGTCTACAGGTGGCGGAGTCTCGTTGAGCGCAACTGGTGGCGGGGGCAGTGCAGGTACACCCGCAGCATTTTTTTTTCCCGGCGTTGCACGGATTGTTGAGTCTCATTGGACGCGTCTGTCTCTTTCCAGCACGACCACTATAGCGTGTCCGGCGGAGATCACTTGCGTGCAGACCGACGGGCTCACCATCGCTTCGGGGTCGTATGACCGTAAGATCCGAGTACATGATCTCCTCCTCTCGATTTTCCCAATCAATTCTTTTGTTCAATATTGTTAATTGGCGGAGTGTTTTTCTATCCTGGCCAATCAGATTTGGGATCTCCTAAAAGCGCAGTGGATCGGCGATGCAGAGGCCGTCGAGAACACTGAAGATAGCGGCAACGCCGTTAGCATGGACGAGCCCACCGATGGAGATAACGACGTATCCCTTCCAATCCAATCCTCCTCCCTTTCCAGCAACCTGACCGAAGAAGGCAAAGATGATAGGATTCCCCAAGGCTCGGAAGCACGTCCCCTTGAAGGTGCTTGAGGGTCACATGCACAGAGTTTACTGCCTACAGTTCCGTGGCAACACATTGGTAGGGTCCAATTATTGCTTGACCGTGGTCGCGCAAAGGGCGTGAAGTTGACACACAGCATTAATGTAGGCAAGCGGATCGGACGATCACACGGTCAAGGTGTGGAACATCGAGAACTCCCAGTGCATGCACACGTTCGCAGGTCTACTCCTCCTTCCCTAAGCCAAGTCTGCAAAATATTCCCTATCTTACCGCCATCATCCCAATTCGGATGTCGAGGGCAGGCCATAGCCGAGCCGTCCGCACGCTACAATTTGACAACGATAGAACTCTCGTGTCAGGCTCTTACGATAAGACGGTGAAAGGTAGGAGATGTCGCAATGCAACATTATACACCCCTATTACAGAAGGTTCACCGGTGGTCGGCGATATAGTATGGGATATGCCTACTGGCAAGGAGCGCACGACCCTGAGGGAACATTCGACCTGCATATGCTGCCTGAAGTTCAACGAAAAGCTGATAGCCAGCGGTAGCTTTAAGGCAATCAAGCTGTGGGATATTCGGACATACCGACCAGTAGCGTAAGCTTGAGCATCTTTAGGCTTGTGTTTTGGTCCATCCTGACCCATGTGGATGCCACACAGTGAGCTGCAGGGACACGAAAGTTGGGTGACAGGCCTGCAGTTTGACGACCAGAAGCTGGTGAGTGGATCGATGGACAACACGATCAAGTTGTGGGACATGCGTAAATCCTCTCGACCGCACGTTCGTATCAATTCAGTTCTTGGCAAGGAGAGAGAGAGAGAGAGAGAGAGAGAAGAGAGAGGGCTTATCTTCCCTTGTTTTGTTGCAGGTGACGCTTGGAGAGCACGAAAAGCGGGTCCGTTGCCTGCAGTTTGACGATAGGAGGCTTTGTACCGGTAGCTATGATTTCACCATCAAGGTATGGGATATGGAGAAGCGAGAGTGCCTGGTGACTCTGAAGGGACATAACGCCTCCGCCCGATCCCTTCATTTCACCGACGACGTTATGGTGTCCGGCTCTCTCGACAAGTCTATCAAGGTTAATTACTGTCTTTTGAATAATAACTGTTATTCTATTTTCCTAATGATGTTCTTCTTCTCAGATATGGGACTTCTCGGCCAACGTTCCCTTCGAGTGAGCAGCGAATTGTGTAAATAGATAGACCGTTCCAAAATATGGCTAAAATAAATTATCTCTCCTTGATAATCCCTTGCTCGTGCTCCTTCAAGGCATGAGGTTGGTTGTGAAGATCATCTTGAAAATGTAGGGTAGCTTGGCGGTGTCGAGGCACACGTAGCTGCGACCCACGGGGAGGTCCCGCTTCCAGCGCTCGGCCTCGTCGTGGAAGGACGCGATGAAGATCACATAGCTGTTCACCTTCCGCTCCGTCGCAGCGTTGATCTGCCGGCCGATGTCCTTCGGTGGGATGCCATAACGACCCAGATTGGCGTCGGAGAGGAGGAACACGAAGTAGTCGTCGCCCTCCTCGGCCAGCACACGGTCAACCGCCACATCGAGGGCCTCTACGGTCGAGTCGCCGCTGGGGCAGTACTCCGTGTGGGCGTGCATCCTGCGCAGCACCTTCAGCGCTTCGCTTTCGTTCTTGGGGGGCTTCCCGAACTCGACGAAGGGGATCTCCGGCCCGTCGCCCGAGTGGCCGACGATGGAATACGAGTACTTGTGCTCGAATCCCTTCAGCGACTCGACGATCATCACCACCGTCTCCAGCATTCGCTCCAGTCTCCTGTATGGCCGTCAGATGTGCATATCATTATCATTATCATTATCATACAACTGAGGGTCATCTCTTGTGAACGCCGCACCTGTCGGCCTGATTGAAGCGGTACATGGACGCAGACACGTCAAAGGCAAAGACGAGGCGCTTGGGTTTCTCCTGCGGGCCGCCGGGCGTGGGATCGTGCTCGCCTCGATGCTTGTAGATGGTCTTCTCGCCCGTGATGCCCTCCACCAGCCGCCTTGACGCACATACGGAACACACAACACAAACACATGTTCAAAACACACACACACACACACACGAACATACATCCAAACAGTCGTTAATATCCACGAAGAGATGTCATGTATGAGTAGTCCTAACATGTCGTCGAGATCGCCCGATGTCCTAAGCTTGAGCCATTGACGCTCCTTGGCCTTGGCGTCGACTGCGGCGAGAATCACACGGAGCTGGCTGACCTATAGAGAGAATCAATAAACCTCCTCAACGAGGCAATTGTAGTTTGTGTTGTCGGTCCACCAGGGATGATTCATGCCTGCTGCGATACGGCCTGAAGGTAATTCTGATAGAGCTGCAGGTCGCCCTCGGTCATATCGATCTCCTTCAGCTTCTTCTCCAACGCTTTCTATGTAGTGCGTGTGAAGAACAATCCACAAGAACAAAAGAAAGAAAGAAAGAAAGAAATGAGAAAGAACGCTGCTTCAAATATTATTTGGTAGGTCGTATTGGGGGGGGGAAGGTAAGGTTACCCGCGCCATCTCCTTCGCTGCGGCCTTGACCTCAGCGGACACAGACTCCTTCTCCTCTTCAGTCAGCTGGTGAATGGGGTGCCCGCTGTCCGAGCGGTAGGCCCCGCCCTTCCCGCCCAGCCCCGCCGTGTCGCGCCCGCCGGTCCCGCCGGCCCAAGT
>CDFF01069039.1:0-10751 GCA_000826265.1 Acanthamoeba culbertsoni
TCTCTTTTTCACAGACAGGACCAACATTACTCAACACATAGAATGGCTGTCCGGCGAGCCCTGGAGAGAGCCGGCTTCGATCTGGGCGCAGTGTTTGTGGACACCGTGGAGAAGATGCAGGGACAGGTACGCCAATATCTCCTGCAATTAACTTCGCTCTCTCATTCGTGCTTCAGGAGTGCGACTGTGTAATTGTTTGCTACGGGGCGTGGACTGCCGAACAGCTGGCGGCCAATCCGGAGTTCGCCTATTCCCTGAACCGTCTGGTGCGCCTTTTTCTGCCACCCTTTTCTTTTATCGTCCCAAAATTTTTACCACACAAGGGACCACCACCTTTATATGGGCGAACGGGCACACTTTATGGTTGTGCTGGTTGAGCCGAGAGACGGTTAGCATCTCCCTGCATAAGGACGGGAAAAGACTTCGGTCTTCAACTCACATATGTGTTAAGGCTATAACACAAAACTTTTTTTTGTGTGTGGTGGTTGTGAGCCTGCTACTGACACTCGTGGCAGAACGTCTCGATCACGCGAGCGAGAATGAAATGCATACTATTAGTATCAGACACGATGCTTACGCCGACGGCTGCCGTTTTGGACAATCCCAAGGCGAAAAAGGGGTTCTTCTACCTCAAGCAACTCATGACACACGCCAAGGTGTTGGGAGTGGAATGAGAGAGGAAACAAAATCAAGATCGTGAAAGAATAATTTAATGGTCAAGGTGGAGAGAAAGTATTTACACAAGCCTACTCTACGCCATACTTGGTCTTGAGTTCGTCGATTTCCTCCTTTTTCTTCTTTTGATCCATCTTTTTGGTGGCTCGGGCTTGTTGGTGATAAAGGACGATTAAGTAGCGGCCACCGATGTTGAAACCCGAAAGATGATCTACAGCATTTTTGGCGTCAAAGATATCCTCGTACACTACGAATGCAGTGCCCCTTGTGTCCTTGGTCGTTCCCCTAAATAAGATGTTCCCATGGTGAGATAACAGTGCAATGAGGGCGAGATAGATACGTACAGTCTTATCTGGCGAATTGCACCATACTTGCCAAAGATATCGTACATCTCCTCTGAGGTAATCTTAAATGGTAGGTTTTTAACAAAAACAATCCTGCCTACTTCTGGAGGAAGCCTCGCATTGGCTCTCTTGCCTCCCGGAAAAGCCGCCATCTTTCGATTCCAGAGACAGAGAACAGAACAGAATTGTTTTGTTGCTTGTCGCTGCCTTTTCCCTACTTTTTCTTTGGACATGAGAATGTGGATAATTTCGCCTGGGCATTGTTGGCATGCCCGAACCAACAACTGCTGCTTCGTTCCTGCCGAAAGCCTTGCAAGCTATTAGTACTGTCTGTCATGGCATCGGACTCCTTTCGCACGGATGGCATAAAACAGAGGCCTCTTAAAATCCTTGTCATCGGGGACATACACGTAGGAAAGAGTTCACTGCTGTTGCGATTTGTTCGTAATTCCTACAACCCAAACATTCGCGCAACGATTGGAGTTGATTATCTTCTTAAAACACTCACAATCGATGGAGTGGACTATCTCTTTCAAATATGGGATACTGGTTCCTTCTTTCGCTTTTCCCTTCCTTTTTCCTTTGGGACCCAACTTAACCTGCACTCTTGTTGCAGCTGGCCACGAACGGTTCCGAGCAATCACCACCTCTTACTATCGAACGGCTGATGGCGTGATAATTGTCTATGACTGCACGGTACGCGTGTTGCATGTAGTCACATCGTTCGCTCCACCATTTACACTGGCACTTAGAGTACGGATTCGTTCGCAAGCGTTAAGACGTGGCACAGAAATCTAGAGTTGAACGCGCCAGCAGGAGTGAACCGAATACTGGTGGCCAATAAGTGCGACCAGAAGGATAAGCGAGTAGTTAGTACAAGGTTAGATGCAGATTTATCTTGTTTCGTTTACTTTGGCTCAACTGTTCCTATTCCCTGATGACAACTTAGACAAGGTCGCGAGCTTGCCGAGGCGTTAGATATGGACTATTTTGAAACGTCGGCATTGAATGGTGAAGGGATCGAGTCCATGTTCAAGGGCATCGCCACACAAGTCAAGCGAAGAGTGATTGATAAACAACCGACCAACCAAATCGAAGATTCATCGCCCTCTTTTGCCCTTCAGTCAGAGGATGGACGGGAAGGATGCTGTGCTTGATTTTGGCCACGGTAGTGTACAGTTTTATTCTTATACTCATTTTCCTGAAAAATCTCGTTTTCTTCCTTACGCGGTATATATACTAGCCGAGAATCGGCCGTCGGGCTCATCAAGATAACTTGGACAAGCATGTCATTCAGGACGGGAAAGAGCTGGAACAGACAGAGCTTGTTCGATTACGGAAAGTACGCGGGGAATGTCGAAAGTCATCTGTTGGCGGGAAGTGGTGTCGGTGATGAGGCCATGGTACTCGAGCCCTAGCTTTCGGGCGAGCGACACGTAGCACATCCGGATGTACTCCTTGCCCCAAACCTCGACAAACTTGGTGTCGGGTTGAGCGAAGACCATATTGGCGAAGCCCGCACCGTGCGGTCCCACGACGAGCTTGGCGTGGTAGTACTGGAGTGCCTGGTCGGTGATATTCTCAGCCCCCGTGAACTCGATGATGGTCTCGTTGGGGAATCTCTGTCGCAGCGCTGACACGAATTCGTTGTGGTTAAGGACGCTTCTTGCCGCCCCTGGCTTGCGCTTGATCACCAATATGGGCCGCTCTTGTGAAAGAGGAGGCTTATTGGGGATGATTTTGGTACGTATGGTGTTGAGCATGAGGGAGTGCCAGCGACGGATGGCAAGTGGGTTGGGCTGATCGCAGCCGCTAGTCGCTGGGAGAAAGACCTTTGGGGCGAACAGGCACTCCTCGAGAGCCGGATTGAGGTAAACGATGTTGGTGGACCTTATGCCCACTAGATTCAGCAGGAACACCACCACTCTCGGCATGCTCGTGGGAAGCACGACGGTTATGTTTTCGGCCACGATGCGGTCAAGAAAGAGGACCAAGCGAGGGGCAACATCGACCATGCTTTGATAGTACCCACTTCCCCACCACTGGAGAGCCACGTATACGCTCTTGTCACTTTGCAGGCAGGGTCGTCCTATTGAGTTCGTAGGGGGGACGGGCAACGGCGAGCCCTGAGGCGGATGATGATATTTGGCGTTACACGGGGCTGGGTCGAGGTCGAACAGATAGGTGTGGCGTTGGTGGACAACTCCCGTGTGCAGAACGAAGGCATCGTCTATCTCCAACACATAAGGCCTCAGCACATTTTCAGCCCGCCATTCTCCGTGGCTATCGCCATCGCTCGTGTTTACACCCACCCTATTGCCACTGTGCAGAAGAAGGTTGGCCGTTCTCTCCTGGCGCTGCCTCTCAAGAGTCTCCCATATGAAGCTGCGTCGTTGAGGCAAGGAGACAAACTCCCACTCCCACGGGGCCTGCTGGCAGCTTGGCTCTGAACACTCGAATGGGTGAAGACGAAAGGGTGACCGTTGGAAGAAATGCCGCTCGCGAAGCCAAGAGTAGGGGTTCTTAACGTGCGTGAAGTCAACAAATTTGCCTGACCCCGGGAGCTTTGAACCGGGTACGATGGAAGAGATCACCCGTTCATTATTGCTATGCCCTTCCCGGAGGTAGAAAACATGAATGAGTACTGGCACCACGAGGAACACCAGTGCCCATGAAATGCTCCCCCCTCTCATCTTTTTTTTTCATTTTCTTTCTCCGTTTCGCTTTCGTTTTCTGGATCAGAAAAACCAGAGATCAGGAACAAACCGAGCCTTTTACTCTTTGAGACTAAGTGCCCTTGTGGCTTATCGGCTTGCCCAAGTGACAGTTCCAACATCGGGGCGGGCCACCTTACATGAACTGGGTGCAGCTGGTCCCCAAGAAAAAATTACTAGAATTCATAATAATTCTTCGAATAGGCGAGAGGTGAGGCGCAGGCAAATGAGTCAAGGTTCAGATCTAGCCGCCACCGACAGCCAAGAATACACCAAGGTAGGCTTTACATAGCCCTCACAAGTTCTTTATGTTTCCTTGTGGAAAGATTTTAACATACAGGCAGCCTGTCGCGAACGTGTCACAGGAACTGCCCAGTGTTCCGTTCGAACTCTTTCCTCATTCAACTCCACCCTCGCCTCAACTCTTCACTCCCCCTCCCTCTGCTTCCTCCCCCTCTTCAACCGCTTCAGCGTCCACCACTCCACAGCAGCGCTCTCCTGCTGTCATATCCTCGCCGTTGCGAGCCTCACCACTTGCTCGAGTCCGCAAGATGTTGAGTATCACTCGGCGCCGCGGCAAGGAAAGCGAAGTCAACCTCTTCTCTACTACTTTACCCCCTCAGCCAGCCGCTGACGGCAGGGAAGTGGAAGAAGAGGAACTCACAGAACTCTACACAACGGAGAGGGAAGGGATGAACATTGCAAAGGGGCGAGGCGAGGATAAGCACGACGAAGAGGCCGTGGTCAGCGAAGAGGAGAAAGCTATTGCCTGGAGAGGGGACATTGTCGTCAGCGATCAGGTTCATGGCATTACGTACCGCAACCAATTCGCTGTCGAGCCTGAAGGCACAGGTTTGCTTGCTCTGGGCTCTTGCTGCCTCTCCGAGCATTGTTGACTTGACCCTCTGAATGACTTGTGGACGCTCAGTTTTCCATATTGGAGACTGCTTTCGGTGCGTGACAAAGCCACACAACAGCAGTGGTGAGGACGAAGAAGACTTTGAGGCCACCATGCCAGTTGATGACTCTCCCGAGGACCGGCCGTCCGTTTGTACCGTCCCTGCCGCTCCTTTCCGCGCATCTCTCTCTTATGCCAGATTTCTCTTCTTGTGCATGGCAAAGGCAAGCTGTGCTTCATGTGGGCCGATGCTCGCGGCAAGCAGTGGGCCCTGTGTGAGGTGAGATTGCCCATTTGTCATGCCAAGTTGTATATTTATTTTTCTCTTTCTTTTTCTCTTTCTTTTTGTTTTCCTCACACCTTCGTTACGGGACACCAGAACTACTATCTACCGGAGGACACAGTGTATGGGCGAAAGCCGTATCATGGAGTCAAGGAGGTGCTTAAGGGGTACGAGCATTCGTGACCATATCTTGGACAATATAAAATAAAATATTTAATATCTAATATCTAATATAAAAAAATAAAAAAAATAAAATAACAAATTTAAAAGAAAATCCTCGCTTCGCGCTGTCGTGCTGAAGTTGTGTGTGGCGCGTTTGCAACCCAGGGAGTTCGCTGAGCGTCAGCTGTTGGCGGAAGATATCGGGGGCAAGGTGACGATCGAGGACTTCGCGGTGTATCACAGACGAGAGGTGTTTCCGGAAGACGTGTATTACTGGCGGCATGAGACGTATGTGAAGCCTTCCCTCCGCAAACCGGGCCTGCCGCCGTCGCCTCCCACGCTGTCGGCTGTCTCGCTCCGGAAGCGGACGAAGGAGGAACGACAGAAGGAAGCGGACGACCATGAGCGGAACGCTTACCTGCTCCAGAAGCACGAACAGATGGTGAAGAAGCTGATTGACCGGCGTCGACGGTCGGAAGCGCGCAGGCTGGCCGAGAAGAAACGCGAGGAGGAGGAGCGCCGAGCGTGGGAGGAGGAGCAGCGCAAGTTGGCTGCGGCCGAGTATGATTATGATGACATGATCGCTGTTGATGACGGTGAAGGAGGAGGAGGAGAGAGGGCGGCACAAGATGGCAATGGGGATGGTGTCCGTGATATGCCAGAGGAAGAAAGGCCAGTCGAAGGGGATTTCCCCGTCAATCAGGACAGTCAGGTCGCCGAGGTGAGCCCAGTTATGGAAGGGGAGGAGAACAACCGGGAGGAGAAGGTCGAATATAGGGAGACCGGTGCCGATGAAATGATCGACGAAGCTTCCGACGCGCTCCGGCAAGCCGCTGCGGAGAAGGACGAGGGCAGGGAGACGGAGATCGTGATCGACGAGGAGGCAAACGCTCCGCCGCAGACGTCTGACGAAAAGCGTCTGCCCTCGCCCACGCTGTCGCAGCTGTCACGGGAGATCCTCCAGGCCCCGCTCACCGCCCCCTCGCCTGTGAGGAAGCGCTTGCGACGCACCGGCCCCACTCTGTCCTCCCTGTCCGCCCTGTCGGCGTCGTCCTCTACCAAGTCGATTCCTTCGGCTTCCCTCTCTTCGCTGTCTTCATCGAGGTCGATGGCCTCGAGGCAGTCGCAGCCTCGGTCGCTGTCATCGCTGTCCCAGCAAGCGGGCCGAGCCAAGAGCGAGGCCATAGAAGTCAACAGCGACGACGAGCAGACAGGCGGGCGGAACGCCCGATCGCGCCCCGGGTCCGACTTTGAGTACGAGGCTGGAATTCAGGAGCGGGGCAGCCGATGGAAGCGATACACTGAGGAGGCGCCCGAGGACTCGCGGCATGACCAGTACGATAGATTTGAAGCCCTACCCCATTTGTTTGTTTATTTGTTTATTTATTTATTTATGTTTATATGATGGAGAGTGAAATGAGCATTTTTGCCTTGAGTTGCCTGTAACACAGACGCTTTTCTAGGGCTGTGGTGAGCCTCAAGTCGACAAGGAAAAAAATAACAGACCATTTCAAGGTGTGTCTGCTGACTTATTGTCGTGTTGTTTCCACACGGTGCCGTGGTGTCGACTGACTTTTTCAGCCCATCGGCGGGGCACTGCAGTTCCCGAGTGACGACGAAGAATTGGAAGAAGACGAGGCCGACGGCACCCGAGATGATGATTGCAACGATCCTGGTATGGCCCCTCGCCGGTCCCTCCGCATCAACATGTCCCGCCGGTACCTTTATATTGCGCTGTATATTTGCTCATATATATAACCCATCATGAACTGATCAGTGTGTATGACGGGACAGAAAAAAGCAGGCCAAGATCCAGGATATGCTCCAGGAGCTCAAGCATACCACTGTAGCCACGGCCGTGGTAAATTCAGCGGCGACGGTCCCAGCGGCGACGATTATCGAGGAGGAGGTGTCGCCTGCGCCTGTTAAGGCCGAGGAGGGGGAGGCCGGGGTGTCGGACTTGTCGTGGGTTGAGAAGGCCGAGCGCGGGCACAAGGTCCGAACGGGCGTCCACACGCGCTCGTCCTTTCTCGTCCACCCGGTGAAGCAGGTCGTGCCGCACAGCCCCAGCGCGGCCATCCTGCGTTCGCTCAATATGTCGTCACATTTGTCGCATTCCGGCTCCCACTCCACCCACTCGCCCTCCTCGTCGCCTATGCTGCCAACGTCCTCGTCCTCGCTGTTGGGCGGCTCGACGCGATCCCTATCGTTGTCCGCCAAAGGACGTTCTTCTTCGGCCACCGCTGTAGCGGAGCCGGCGCAGGTTATGACGGTCTGTATAGGTGACGACGAGGATGAGCTGCCGGACGACGAGACCGAAAAGCGAAGTCAGCGGAAACGAAAGCGAGACACAAAGCAGGAGGACAGGTCGGGTGACGAGAGGGGCTCCAAGAAGCCGACGTCCCTCCGGTTGCCCACTTCCTCTTTATCCTCCTCGTCGTCCATTTCCACCGCTTCTTCCTCTTCATCGGTTTCGATGCGTCGCTCTGGAAGCCGATCGGCCATCACGTCGTCCAAGCAGATCTTCCTCGAGTCCGACGAGATCGTCGACGAGGTCGGCGAACAAACCTCCACTTCGCCAGCCAGCGCGTCGACGTCAAGGTCCTCCAGCAGCGGCAAGTCGTCGACGAGCGGCCGAAAGAAGGGCCACAGCCCGAACAAGGGCACCGTCGTTGTCCCTGCAGCGAGTTCCACAGCCACGGACCATGACCGAAGCAGGCGAAGAGGCAGCAGAGACAAGAGCGACGAGGAAGCGGGCGGGGCGTTGACGCTAAAGCGTAAGAAGTTGGAGGACGAGATCATCGAGGAGCTGGGGGAGACCGAGGCCGTGGACTCCGCGAAGAGACGGCAGGGCGCCCCTACGAGGCTGCGGGAGGCGCGGGAACAGCTGCCCAATAAGCGGAAAAAGAAGACCCGTGCGGTAAACAAGGCGAAAGCGAAGGCGACGGAGAAGGAAGAAGAGGAGCGCGAACCAGACCAGGAGGAGAACAACAATGAGGCGGCGGGCGAGGGCGAGGGGACGGGCCGGCGAAAGAGCACACGAACGCGAACGCGAGTCACCGCTCGCGAGAAGATGGCGCGACAAAACAAACGTCTGGGCAGGACACCGGATGATGCTGGGGGCGATGAGGAAGATGAGGAGAGTGACGAGCCGGCCATTGAGGACGAGGACACGGACGAAGCGGGGCGGGAGGAAGGAGAGGCTGAGGCCGAAGTCGAAGAGGAGGATGAGATGGCCGGTTTCATTGTGGACGACGATGAGCATGATGTCGAGGCGCAGATTAAGCTTGATGGTGGCTAGTCTCCCTCCTGCAAGCTTGGCATTCCATACATTCCATGCATACTTACAGCCAGCACAGCCTTGTTGGGGAGAGGAAAGGGCATATTGGACTCGTTCCCCGTCTACGTGCAGTATCTCATCTCTGGCTGCCTCGATTCTGACTTCATTGCCTCCCTTTCGGCCAAAGAGAGTAACTTTTCTCTGTTGTTCGCTCTTCTTGAACTTGCATTCTAACCTCAGGGATGGTGGATGCATCAGGTTATTTTCTACCAGCCCGGCGCAAGATTGAAGGTAAACGCATCTATCCCCTCCAGGGCATTGACCTTATGGGCGTCGCCTGACATCAGTGTGCGGCGTTATCAGACGCGGTGGTCAGCAGGAAGGAGAGTTTAGTTAGCAGCAGCGCGTGGGTACCTGGCTTCAGAGTATGTCCTCTCTGCTCTCTGCTCTTCCCTGTCTTCCACTTACTTGGAGGCGGTCCTCAACGAGCACAGCACGAGCTGGAGTCCCTGCCCGAGTATCACTCGTGGATAGCCGCCTCTGCGTCCTTCAAGGACTGCGAGGCTTGCAAGCGAACCAACCATCCGTCTAAGTACACTAACTGCCTCTTGACGTGGTTTCCTTTCAACGCGCCGCACATGTAACGTTCCATATCCTTCACGCCAACTCCATCTCAGGTATGAAGTTGAGCTCTCCGGTCCGCACTACGACGCCCGTGACTTCTGGAGTGGCCGCATTTCTGTACGCTTTATTGAAGCCCCTTCATCCCCCTCCCCCCAAACTCGCGTTGCTTATCAGCTCTCCCCCATTTGTGTGTGACTCTCGAGCGCAGTATGAGGAGGTGAAGCAGTGCCCAACGGGGAACATCAAATACCGATTGGGCAAGCAGTGCCACGCCCGCACGAAGCTCTTTCACAGCCTGCATCACTACCAATACAACACCCAGAAGCAGATCGATGTGCGACTTCCATGAGCTAGTCAGTTTTTTGGTTCATTATCTCATCAGCCTATTCCCCCCTTTTCCTTACGTCGCCGTGTGTGCAGAGGCGAGTGCAGGGTCTGCTTGCGAATGGAGTGAGCGGGACGGAGGTGGTGGAACAGCTCATGGAGGACACCGTGTTCATCAACAAGCTGCTGGACGAATTCAAGAGCCTGATGCGAAGGGCAGACAATTTCCGCGATCAGGAGGCAAAGGACGAGCCCTAGAAACCAAAAACAAAGTGAAAAGTCGTGTGGGAAAGAGAGAAAAAGGAGTTTCCTTTTGGCAAAGAAAAGAGGAAAAAGAAATAGAAGAGAAAATAGGGAGGAAATCATACTACTGAGAATAAAGCAAGAACGTCCCACAAACGGAACGGGGAGCTCTGTGTGAACAGCAAGCATGGAAGAGGGAACTAGTTATTAAGTTTGGACTTACCCCTTAACTGTGTGAGCTACTGAGCAATGACCTCACTTTTTCTCTTCTTTCTTGCTTTTCCTTCTTTGCTTGCTTTGTTTTTCCCCTCCTGCCGTTTTTCTTGGCGAGCATCCATCCCTTTCCATTTAAAGTGGAAGGGTGATCCAAAGAGTTTTCGGATCATCAAAAAGCGCCAAGAAGGCCGCAGGCGCCAGTGGTGGCAATTTTGATAGAGACCCAGGCAAAGAGACCGCCACAGCGCCAATGGAATCGAAGGATGAGGTGAAGGAAAGGCCTGAGGCAGAAAAAGCACTGGCCTGCAGAAGTGGAAAAGAAAATGATTGCTTTTCCTTCCATCTTCCCTCGCCTGCATGCATGCCCCCCATCCCTCTCCATCCTCCCATCCCCCACAATCTTGTGTTAATTGATTCTTTTATTTTAACGCCTTGATGAGATTTTGCTCCCTCCACTGCGCTTTGCTTTACTCCTTCCTTGAGAGGTGTAGATGATGCAGCTGTTGTGGATGGTTGCCTTGACTAACCAGAAGAATACTGTGTGTTTGCAGTTGATGAGCCTGTGGGGATAGCCACAAACAACTGGCAGGCCGTATCAACTTGATGCAAGAAGCAGTGGGGCTCCCCTCTTGGTGAAAATCTATGGCCTAGACTTGCTGTTGCTGCTGCTGCTCATCCCTTGGTGTGCATTGAGGATGAGGATGGCAACTGTGAACTCCACATAGAGCACGGTGAGGAGGACGAGGTGGAGGGCGACGGTGGTGGCGCTGACGACGACGACGACGACAACACCATGGAGGAGGACGCTGACCACCACGCTCCAACTGTGGATTGAGCATGCTTCCCTCTTCCGACCTTCTTCTTTCTCCACCTGAAGCTGTCGTACTGCTTCGACGAATCTCGACCGGACGTCACTGACGTGGCGGTCGACATGATTGTCGCCCTCCACACCCTGAGAGCGAGACGGAACGAAGCAGAATGCGCAAGA
>CDFF01069045.1:0-10046 GCA_000826265.1 Acanthamoeba culbertsoni
AGCTGGTTGAGGAGGCGCTCCACCGCGGCGTTGACGTTGCCGCCGGTGGCCTGCAGGGCCGCGATGTTGGCCTCGGTGTTGATAAAGCCCATGTCCTGCAGCTGCTGCAGTTGCTCCCTGTACGCCTCCCGCGGGTCTGTATGTGTCCAAGAAAAGCGAGGCGGGCTTCTTGTTAGAAGGCAACTCTCGGACACTTCACCACTAAACTGTTCGGTTTGGTTTGGACACTTGGCACGTACTGGTCACGGGCGGAGCCATGCCCAGCCCTCCTCCTCCTCCTCCTCCTCCACCCATCATCTGCTGCATCATTTGCATCAGCGGGTTGAGTCCCATCTGTTGCTGCTGCGTTGTGTCGGTCGCAGAAGTGGCTCTGGAAAAGCGAAGGATGAATGAGTGACTGAAAGACGGGGAGCAAAAATGAAGGGCGGGAGTTTAAAGGCAATAAGTGAGGAGATATTCCCATACCCGGTGGGGGGCATGCCTGAAGCCGGCGTAGCGGAAGAAGAGTCTGTCGATGCAGCGGTTGTAGACGAAGGGGTGGCGGGCATGCCAAACGCTCCCATGCCTCCCATGCCTCCCATGCCGCCGCCGAAGGTTTGCTGCAGTTGTGCCATGGCCTGCTGCATCTGCATCACAGCCTGCATGGTCTGCGGATCGGCGAACCTCCGCAAGAAATCTGGGTTCTGGAGCATCTGGCGCATCTGGGGATTGGACTGAAGCATCTGCTGCGCCATTGGGTTCGAGTTCATCATCTGTGATGGACGGGATTGTGGTGTGTTGATAAGGGCGCGTAAATTTATAAAATCGATTTGAATTGGTTTACCTGTTCCACGAGCTGAGGGTTAGAGAATATCTGCTGCATCATCTGTTGCACCAGAGGGTTCTGCATCATGGCTCCCATCTGGTCAGGCGTGACGCCCATCCCGCCGAGTCCGCTCAACCCGCCCATGCCACCAAGTCCGCCCATGCCGCCAAGGCCTGCACATGACCACCCAGCTATCGTTAAGTATTTGCTTGTATTTCTTTTCGTATCATTCCAAAATGTATGTTTCTTCCAGAAAAGGAAAAAAAAATAACGTACTTGCAAACGGATTCTGCTGCTGCTGCTGCTGCTGCTGCTGCTGTCCAGCAGTTGCTCCGGTAGTCGCGCCTCCAGGTGCGGCCGAGGCAGCTCCAGTGGTGGAACGAGTAGCTCCACCTCCTGCAGGTACATTTGATCGTTTTGATGGTTACTTCTCTTTCACCAATCGCACATCGTTCAACTGAAGAGTAGGGTACCGGGAGCCCACGGATTGGGGAGAGGGGCGGCGTTGGGCGTGGTCGTTGCAGGCTGCTCAGTGGTGGTCTGGCCACCGAGGAGACTGGCGAAGGGATTGGTGGTGGTCTGCTGCTGCTGGGTCTGTGACTGAGCGGCCTCGTAGAGGGGCTCCTGGATGGTGGTGTAAAGACGGCGAAGCGCATTGAAGCCCTCAGGGTGGGCCTCGATGTTGCTCATGGCTCGGTCGGTCGTCCTCTGGAGCTCTCGCATGATCTCAGGGTTGGACTGAGCCTGTATGATCTGGCGAAGGGTTTCAGGATCGTTGAGGATGTGGCCGACTTCAGGATTATTCTCGATTATCTGGCGAATCTGCGGGTTGCTCATCATCATCGTTCGCAACAGCTCAGGGTTGTTCATCATCTGTTGAACCAGGGGGTTGTTCATCATCTGCTGCATCATCTGTGGGTTCTGCATCATTTGCGTATACATCTGCTGCATATCGCCGCCAAAGCCAAGGCCACCCAAACCTCCTCCCAGGCCGCCAAAGCCACCACCCATTCCACCTAGGGGGCTGGTCGCTGCAGGGGTAGTGGGTTGCGGGGCAGCTTGCTGTGCTATGTTGTTGCTCGCTCCCCTGACCAGGTGAACGGTAAAACCATCTTTGACGGCTAAGATCGAGAAAAGAAATGAGATGGAGAACCATGCGCAGATGAAAAAGCGAAAGTGAAACACTCACCATAACTCTCAACCGTTCGAGCATCCTTAAGCACGTGTCCACTAAAAATAAGTCGCTGCTGCTCTGGAGGGATGTTTGTTTTCTCTTGTAGAATTTGCTTAAACTCTAGCACTGTGGCTGAAGGGTCCACTTCCACTATGAGTTTCTCATTACCGGTGTGAGAGCTCTTAATATTGACTTTAATCTTCCCTTCGCTGCTCATTCTTTTCTAATTCAGATTACAAATGTTTGCTTGCCTTGCTCCGTTTTTCCAACTGGGCCCACGAATTCTCGCCAACGATCGTTCTGCTGGCGCGGAAAAAAAGCGAAAAGGACGGGAAAATCCATATTTCTTTCTATCCATTCGTTACCATGCAACCTTACACAGTACAAGCTATTGGGTGTTGGCCGACGACCCTTCGGGTATGCCTCTTCGTTTCCTCACCGCTTCGGCGAGGGACCGCAACACAGGAACAGTCTGCTGCCAGCTCAAGCACGCGTCGGTGATGCTCTTCCCATACTGCAGGTAGCGCGGCCCGTCCGCTGGAAGATCTTGTCGTCCTTCCACCAGGAAGCTTTCTATCATCACACCAGTGATGTCTCTGTCACCCGCAGCAACTTGTTCTGCCTATTGGAGGGAGGAGAGATAAGAAGGTCTATTCGCTGCAAAAGGAACCGGTAAGCGTACGATGGATTGGGCGACGATGGGCTGATTCAGGTGATTCTTTCGGCTGTTGTCATGAGAGCAATCAATCATTATGCTCGTGTTGAGATCGGCTTTTTCCAGCTGGTCTGTTACTTGCTTCACAAATTTCTCCTCGTAATTGGGACCCTGCAGTGAGACAAGTCAGTGAGTCCCAACCGAGAAGGCACGATTTCGCGAAATTTACCATACCTGCTTCCCTCCTCGTAGGATAACGTGGCAAGAGGGATTCCCCAGCGTCTGTACGATAGCCGTGAGTCCCTGCTTGCTCACTGAGAGAAACTGGTGAGGCTTGCTGGCAGCCTTGATGGCATCTATCGCTACCTGGACGCTTCCGTCCGTTCCTTCAGATAAATAGGAATAGAGTGTAAAGGAATTGTGATCGTGAACCGTGTGTTTCTCATCCAACACGTACCATTTTTGAACCCAACTGGAACGGAGAGGCCAGAAGCGAGCTCGCGATGTACTTGACTCTCGGTCGTCCGCGCACCAATGGCTCCCCAGGAGACAAGGTCCGCAATAAACTGTGGGCTGATTGTGTCGAGAAACTCGACTGCAGCAGGCACGCCCATTTCATTCTGCGGAACCCTCATTGTAAGAAAAGAAGACCAGGAACTAATCAGGCCAGGGACGAACCAGACGGCACAGAAGGCCACGGGCTGTGCGAAGACCCTTATTGATCTGATAGGTCTCGTCGAGGCAGGGATCGTTGATGAGTCCTTTCCACCCGACTGTGGTGCGAGGCTTCTCGAAGTATACTCTCATGATGATGCATAGGTCCTCCTGCAGCTCCGTCTTCAGCGCTTTCAGCTTATGGGCTATATGCGATTGAGCACCTCCTTTAGAGTGCGTTGTGATGGGGGAAGAACTAGGCAAGGGCCCTAGGAAGAGGCTAACGTACCGTATTCAATGGCTGCTTCTGGGTCATGAATCGAGCAGGGACCCACTACGACGAGAAGTCGGTCGTCTTGCTTTTGCACTATGGCCTCGGCTTCCCGTCGAGCAGTAAGCACAGTGGTTACTGAGGCTGGAGTGAGTGGAAGCTCCTCTGCGAGTATCTGTGGCGGTATGAGCGGTTTAAGTCCTGTGCAGCTTGCGTCAGCCCTCAGAAAACGGTGAGTGGCCACTCTGGTGCAACGTACCGGCAATACGAATGTCGTCCACACCATTCTTGGTGGCCTTGAAGAAATCTGTAGAATTCACTCTAGGCAGCGACATAGTGAAATGTGCTTAAGAGGCTCGGCAGTGGGCACAGTTGTTTACACCGTCTGCCGTCCAGCTCTGTTCCGGAAGAGGTTTAGAATAAACTCCGACTAATGACGGGGATTGGCGCCTCTTCTCCGGCACGGAAACTTTTAGCGTGACGTGGACGGTTAGGACTAGAATTGTTTAGGCAGCATGTTTGTACTTGTCAAGGTTGTTGCCATCAGACATACTTCTTGGAAGCCCCCGGATCGCCCTGCAGCAAATTCCTTCTCGCTGTTACCTCATGGAGAGCGAGTGCAAAATGTTCCTGCGAGGTTGGAGGTGACGAGCGCGGCGCCATCGCTATAGCGTTGTCCATGTTGCAACGAGCTCGGTACCGTTGGGGACATTTCACTGTGAGAGCCGTTTAAGGATATCGACCTCGTGCGTGGCCTTCATGATGAGGTTCATGCGCCTCTTATTGTTAACAGTAACCCCCTACTTGGAAGACTCGGCTAGTCACTCCACTACCGATGAGGTGCTTGCGAGTATTCTTTGCAAGGAGGGTTAAACAACGCCTCGCCCAAGACTATAAGGTCCCGCAGCGAAAGGATCGCCAGCCCAGAGGCAATGGATTCTGCGGATTCGAGCGTTGCAAGGACATTGGAATATAGATAGCGTGCTTGCACTTCGCTCTCCCACCGTCTCTCTGTACGCGAACTGAACCGTTTGATTGTTGAGCACGGGGTCGCGCTCCCGCGAGGCCTGAAAGGCTAGGCTCTTGGGCGCAGATCGAAAGCACTCCCAAGTCTATTTTATTACGTTATTTGATTTATATATGTTTCAGTTTAATAACAAATTAACGTAAAAACACAGATTGTCACTTGCAGCGATACTCTGCTTGCATGTTTTCCTCCGGCGACAAGGTGGAGGTCCCAAGCAGGCGCAACACAATATTTCTATGCTTGTAGATTTCTGATCCTCGTTCGCTGCCGTCTAACACTTAGTAGATAAAAGGCTCACTTTCGTTGCTGCATATTTTCCAGTAGGAACTTTCTCTCTTGAGGGTGGGCACGGGTCGGACCGGTGGCAGGCGACATGCCGGTCATGCCTTGTGGCATGCCTGCATGCAACATTGAAGGACAAGTTCAAGCGATATCCATCTGTAACTCGCATAGATGGTCATAGATGTACCCGAGGTAGACATGGACTGCATGCTCATACTCATGGTTTGGGAGCTCATGGGATTGGTCATCATGCCGGTAGGCGACATAGGGGCCATGGGAGACATGGGCACTCCTCCTACACGATATTTCATTAGCCCTAACCCTCATACGCATATTGCAACGAACAACAGGTCACCTGGCTGCATTCCCATGGGTGGAGCCATGCCCATAGGCTGGGAGGACATGGCCATGGAAGTGGGCGTCATGGGTCCCATGGTGGGTGTGGAGGGTGCCGTGAGCGATGGCGAGCTCGGCGGGCCCATGGAGGAAGGCGAAGGGACAGACGAGGACTGCATTCCAACCATTCCTGCGGTACAGCGCGACGCAGTGTAAAAAGGGAGAAAACGATGTGAGGCGGATAAACCAAATGATAGAAAGATACCGGGTGCCCCAGGTGGCATGCCGCCAGGAGCAGCCACCATTCTACCCGCTCCTCCTGCTGCACCTCCAGAAACTACCAAGGAAATAATAGCGAAAGCGAAGAAACAATAAATGGGCGGACAAGCTAATAGGGATGTTGCGGGCTAGGGGGGTTTTACCAGGCTGGCCTTGCGGCATGCCGGGCCCTCCCGACGGAGGCAGGCCGCGCCCGCGCATTGGCTGGCCGCGCATCGGTGTGGCCCCGCCAGATCCTCGCCTGTACGTCGCCATCATCGAATTGATCCCTCCCGCTGCAGCAAGCGCAATGGTCGTTTAGTAACTACGCAGTTGATTGCGTTTGGGACCCACAAAGCGGCGTGATTTGTACCTCCAGGAGGGGGAGCGCCAGAGACGCCGGTTTGAGAGTACATGCTCATGCTCGTCCCCATAGGAGGGCCGCTCATCTGTGGTCCGCCCATGCCTTGGGGAGTGGTTCAAGTCCTCTTAGCTCGGCTGTCTACCCCACAACTGGCGGCATGCGGCATCACTTACCTGGCGCGGGTCCGCCGACCTGGCCCATATTGGGTTGCACCTGCCCGCCGGATACCATTTGACCACTGCCCTGAGGCGTAACCTGCGCATCATCGCATCGGTTAGAGAGATGGTGATCACGCGATTGGCCGTTCAAGATCTAAGGCGTTGTAACGCACAGGCTGACCGCCGCCGGGGGTGAGTGGTCCGGACATAGGCGTGCTGGCTTGTGCTTGCCCTGTTGGTGTGTGTAACTTGACGTGAGCACGGCGAAAGGAGGCTTCTCCTCTCTCCCCTCACCCTCCCTCCCAATCTGGGGCCCAGATGCGTATACCCGAGTGTGAGAGAGCGGACTGCGGGCTCATGGGCAGCCCCGACATCTGGCCGGGGGTCAAGGGTCCGTTCACGTTTGGCTGAGCGGGGGGCATTCCGCTGGGCGACATGCCGCTGGGCGGTTGTCCTGCGTTCGCTCCCATAGGCGGATACCCACCCCCTGGGTGCCAGCCCAAAGATTATATGAGCACGGCCACCCACGCCGGGAAACGAGTGGAGGTAATCTCGTACCGGGAGTGACCATGGGCATGTAGCTGCGCTGCTCGAAGCCGGGCTGGGCTTGGCCGCTCGCCTGCTGCTATGCCCCCCAACAAGGGAGGTAAAGGTGAGCGCTCCCAGGAGAAGGTTTCCCACACACACACACACACACACACGGAATGTAGGCCTGCTCTCACCTGCGCGGCGGCGGCGGCGGCCGCGGCCGCACGAATCTGGTTGGGATTTGAACCGGCCTGCAGCTGCTGGTACAGGGCATGCTGCGCGGCGGCCGTCATTGGTCTTCCGCCTAGACATGCGCGGTCAATATGATGATCACGTGCCCCAAACGATTCATTCCAGAAACCGCTAAGACGAAAGCAAGGGCGGAGGGAGGAGTGTGTGAACCTGGCGCGTTGGTACGTCGGCTCATGATGAAGTGTTGTGGGTTCGGCCGCATGGCGCCGGCGCCCGGCATGCCCGCCTTCAGGTTGGGTATTTGCTGGATACCCAGGGAGAGCGTTGGTGGGAGGTTGCCATCAACAGAAAAGAAATGAAAAAGAAAAAGAAAAGAAGGCAACGCGGGAACACGAACAGGTGGCTGTGCGCGGGGGATGGCCGAGTCGTAGACGCACATCTTGCCCTCCTTCATGTAGAGAGTCCTGATTTGAGCAAAGAACTGATCCGCTTCGCTTATGTTGCCCTGTGGGGCGAGAAAATGCAGGCAGGTTAAGCTTAACGAACACGGAGAGAGAGAGAGAGAGAGAGAGAGAAAAGAAGGGAAGGCACCAGCGGGAATGGCATGGGGTGTTCTGTTGTGTCGGAGGTCGTGCCCTCGCTGATGAGGGCCTCATATCCGTTGGCGGTCTGGTTGTGCCGCAGCTCCAGATAGCAAGAGCTGCGACCTGATCAATCCCCCAGTGATCGATTTCATCTCAGCACTTCCATATCGAAAACAAAACAAAACAAAACAAAACAAAACAATGGCGTGAACATATATTACCGTCTCTTCCGTGGAATTGTGTGGCCCTCTTGATCGCGGCGGGCGGCAACGGTTTCTTACAAGTCCGCATGTGAGCCGCAGTGAGAGTGGGCAGGCTGACTGCGGGTCGGCAAGGGACGCCGAGAAGGCTCGTGTGAGGACACCGCACGAGTGAATGAATAGGGAAGAAGACAGTGGCGTGCCTTTCTTGCTCTTGTCGACGTCTTTCAGGGGTTTCCTGTTGATGAGCAGGGCATCGGAGTCGTAGCTGCTCTGGCCTGGTCGATAGTTCTTCTTGCTCAAGAAGTCCATCAATGCGAAGCTGCACACAAACCGAGCGGGTCAGCGTCATGCTGCATCCCATCGCCTCGAGACGAAGAAGAAGAAGAAGAAGAAGAAGATGAAGAAGAAAGCGCAATTCCTAGAATGGAGAATGTACCTGACGCCGCCCTTCTTGGGCATGGCGGCCTTCTGGGTGTCGGGCGAGGCCAGCAGGCGTTTCTTGGCGGTGCGGCTGAGATTATACTTGCATTTGTTGTAGTTGAGGATGTTGGCAAGGAGTCCGACCTTGATGTCCGGATCGAGGCACAGTGGCGGCGCCGTGGCCAACTATGTGGAATGGGACACCCCATTAGAGGGAACAAGCAAATATATACCCCGGGGGGGGGGTTGGAAACCACGTACCACAAGGTTTTGCTCGATTTTTAGGCAATCATCGGACGTCCAATCAGAATGATCGGAACATATCTGCTCCACATCACTCACAATCGTTTCCGTGTCCGGCTGCAGGAGGACGCGGCGGATGGCCGGAGCGCCTAAAGCATATATATATATAGAAAATATGAATATCCTATACGTGCGTATCAAGCGGGGCCGCGCGTACCGGAGAAGCCGGTCGAGTTGGTACCCCGGAAGTCCCTCACCTCGACCACCAGGCATCCTGGTCGTGATGAAGACCCAACCTTTGGTTACGGGCGCCCCAGCCAGGGAGAGGAGGTGGACGGCAAAGAGGGGGGAGGGAAGGTACCGTCGTAGTATACACAGGGCACCTCATCCAAAAGCTCCACGAAATCGGGCGGCAGTCGCAGCGAATCGATGGTCTTGATGAAGTCCCTCGTCGAGCTGTCGTACGGATACGACACGCTTTGCTGCTCAACACCACCGAAAGGCGGGGGAGGGGGGAAGGAGGAGAGGGAACGATAAGGGCGAGGGAGAGGGGGAAACGCGGGCAGGAGGGGACGGGGAGAGAGACCTGCTCGCCTATCGTGGAACCGCCGAGTGAGAAGCCGTTCGGATAGAGGTTGACTGTGAGGGAGACTTTGATGTCCGACAGTCGATCGATCGGATACGGGGGATATCGACATAGTCCCGGCTCTAGCATTGGCAACAGGTATGGTTGTTAAGCTGCAGGCTTGGCGGGCCTAGAGCAGGTCTGACTTGCCCTTACCTTCATTTTTGGACCGAATACGCTCGAGCCGCAACCGTTCCCAGATGGTCAGATACGACTCCTCAATGTCCTTCACCACGTTTTCCTGTTGATGCATCAGAATTGACGATTCGAAAAACAACTGGCGCAGAGGAAGAATGCCTCTTCTTTTTCGCGTTCGGTTTCTTCTTCCTTCTTTACGCCATCGGGAGGAAGGCTGGCGGGGTCCTCCTTCTTGGCGCCGGCCTTGCCCTTCGTTGTCTTGGGCTTCTTGGCAGGCTTAGCAGGCTTGGCCGCCTTCGTTGCCTTGCCCTTGGTCGCCTTCCCTGCCCCCGCTTGCCAAGATCCGTGTCAGAATCGCTGTTTTGTGTCTTACATGCTGTCAACAAGGCGCGTACCGGGCGTCGCGGCACCGGTGGCGGCAGTGGAAGCGGCGGGCGTTTTGCGTTTAGTCGTCTTGGCGGCGGGCTTCTTCTTGGCATCGAGGCTCTCCTTCTCCTTCTCTGCTCGCTCGCGCTCACGGTCCTTTTCTCTCTCGCGTTCGCGCTCCAGTTCGGTTCGTCGCCGCAGTTCATCGATGAATGCGGCTTCTTGCTTGGCTTCGACATCCTCGACCCAGCGCCTCAGATAGATGGAGTTGAGGGCTGTAATGAGGCTGTCGTTCTTGGATTCGTTGTTCCAGGGCTCCAGCTCGTTAACAGCTGCTTCTTCCCATTCCCACTCGCCAAGACTGGCAGCATTTTTTGATAGAATGTCATCCAGACCACTGCCGGAGAAGAAAGAGCACGTATTGTCGAAGATCGAAAGATCGTGCCTCGCTCGCGGTGAGAACGCGACGGTCTTGCCCGAGCCCTCAGTAGGGCGTGTTTGGGAGGCATCTGATTTGGTTACTTTTGTGGCAGCCTTGCAGGTTTTGAAAGAAAATGAGGTGTTGAGCCGCGCAGTTTGTTTCCATCCAAATCTAATCCTCCCTTCATTGGTGTCGGAATTCTTCGCAGACCCCTTCCCATCTTCAGCTCCTTCATTCTTTTTTCTCTTTGTAGTGACAGATGTGGAGGGCTGCTCCTCCCTCCCCTTCCTCTTCATGATTGTTGAGAAAACAGAGCGCCTAAGGGAAAATGACGAGGAAATG
>CDFF01069048.1:0-13392 GCA_000826265.1 Acanthamoeba culbertsoni
GTTTCTTCTCCAGGCGAGAAGTGGATAACCTCCGGTTCGATCTTGAGGTAGTCAACGAGCTCGGACAGCGTTAAGTCGGCCTTTTCCTTTACGTGGTGGCCGTGCAGCTCCACCAACACTTCCTGGCATACCTCTCTCCACTTGCCAATTAGCCGCTGCACTTTCTCCTGCTCCTCCTGTAGGTATAAAAAATATTAATAAATAACAAAAAATAAAATATAAATAACGTATGGTTATGCGTAGCAGGTGGATTAGCCAATGAATTATCGGTGAGAACCGTACGGGATTGGAGAATTTCTCCTCAGCAAGCAGTCGCTTCCGCTTGAGTTCTTCGAGCCTTGCCTCCTTGGCTTTGATCTCTCGCTCGAGCTCACGCTTCTCTGCTTCTAGCGTCTGAGCGAACGGAACAAACCACGGAGTCCCCGTGTCAGGCCCAGTGGTGATTCTTCACTCCCCCCCCCCTCTTCCCTCCTCTCCTCCTTGCACTCGTGCCTTAGGGGCATCCACCCGAGCCTGCTTAGTGGGCGGCAGGGAGGGCGATGTGGTCGCAGCGGCCGTTTCCGTGGCTTCACTCGCTTCAGCTTCAGGTTCCTTCCTCTGAGACGGAAGAGTTTTTCTTGGGTAAGCGAACTTCCCTTACATGTACATCTCGGATGGCCATGGTAGAGATACCTTGAGGGGTGACTTGAATGGGGAGGAGACCGCTGAACGGCGCCCGCGCAACCGGCTGCGGAGCGAAGCGCTCATCGGTTTGCTCAGGTGATTTGTCTAAAACTATATCCTTAGAATAGTCCGTAGGAATCCCATGCGTGAAATGTACCCTTGGTGGCGAAGTTGGAGTTGATGGCGTTGTTGAAGTGGACGCAGATGTATCCGGGATGGTTGGAGTGGTGTCCAGTGACTTAAGGTGGTTCTTATCCTTTAGCCAATACACTTTCCTGTCTTGTTGGCGCCTCACTTAGATATGCATTTTATCCATGTCGTATTATAATGAAGAGAAGGTACCTGCACCCGAGGGGGCAGGGGCCACAGCATAATCGTGGCAGCGAACAGTGCCGTCTTGACACAATGAAGCTAGCGCCTCGCGAATATTGACGCTCTTAAGAGTTTAAAGTGAGTGAAAGAGCAACAACAGCAGAGAGCAGAGAAGAAAAATACCGGCAACGTGGTGGCAAGAGATGTAGCCGTGGTTGGCTTGGCACAGGCACGCAAAGCTTCAAGTACAATTTCCTTCTCCATCTTCAGTTTGCGCCTCTTTTCTTATTTCCTCCTCTTTTTTCGCAAATTTATTTCCATACGGGGCTTTTAGAAATTATTATTGCCTTGTCTTTTCTCTTTTTGTAGCGGTAAAACAAGCAGGCCGTAAGACACAAGATGAAGAAGGCACTCAGCAGACGCACGTTTGTTTTGGGCGGCCACACGCTGCCCTTCATTGGCAAGGGACACCCGGACTTTATATGGAAGAAGCACCCTCTGTTTGGCAAGCAAGAAAACCCTACTCTGGAGGACTACATTACACAATCTGTGCAGGCCGCTCTCAAGGAGACGAACACTCCTGCCTCAGCCATCCAGAAGGCATGTTGGGAAGTTTTTTATCGATACACAGGAAAGCTCCGACCTTACGTGTTTCTACAGGCGTGGATAGGTAACTTCGCTGGCGAGCTTTTCTCATCACAAGGCCATTTAGGTACGCTTGTTTTGCTTGCAATTGTATTCCCTCTTCCTGACTTGACGGCCACAATCTCAGGGGCGGCACTCGCCGGAGCCGCGCCCGAGTTTCGGTTCCTTCCCGCCATGCGGGTTGAGGGCGCCTGCGCGTCGGGCGGTCTCGCTTTTGCATCGGCCGGTACGCAGCGCCTCCTTAAGTATTAATGGTTACCGATCACGATTGAACGACAACAACTCTCTACGCAGTCGAGGCCATCCAGGCGGGCTCGGACGTCACGCTGGTGAGCGGCGCCGAAGTCCAGAACACTGTCAGCGCCAGAGAGGGTGGCGATTACCTCGCGCGCGCCTCACACTATCGCACCCAGCGCAAGCTGGACGACTTCACCTTCCCCGCTCTCTTTGCGCAGCGCATGAAGCACTACTGCGCGGCTCACAACGTCGAACCCAAGGTCGGGCTGCCTTGCCTGCGGGAGAGAGAGGCGGGGATATTCTTGCTCTTGATGTCGCCTAAACATGTCGCTCCCCTCCCCCCTTGGCTGGCGGTCGTACATATATTATGTGTAGGACTTTGCCCGAGTTTCGGTCAAGGCCTATTCCAACGCCAACAAGAACCCGCTGGCGCACATGAAGGCGGTCAAGATGGATCTGGACACCGCGGCCACCGCTTCGGATAAGAACCCCAACTTCCTGGGCAACGAGGAGCTCAAGCCCTACCTCAAAACCAGCGACTGCTCGCAGGTGTCCGACGGCGGCTCTGCCATCATCGTGGTGAGCGAAGAGGGCCTCAAGCGGCTGGGCAAGACCCCTCGAGATGCTATCGAAGGTGCGCGCTGGTCAATTTAGTCGTGACGTGCCTCCTCGTGAGTGACCACTCAAGGCGTACTACTACACAGTACTCACTGTGCAGGTGGCTACCGATAACCTGTACGTCGACGGCCTCTACGACAAGTTCGAGACGACCGCTGCCGCTGCCAGGCGTGCCTTTGAGTCCACTGGTCCAATCCAGCCTTCCCCATCCATACCCCACAGTTCGACTCACTGGAGTTCTCTTGGTACAGGGCTCACCGGGAAGAATATCAATGTGTTCGAGGTCCACGACTGCTTCTCGATCGCCGAAGTTCTGATGTATGAGGCTCTCGGTCTGGCCGAGCATGGCAAGGGCACTCACTACGCCGCCGACGGCC
The DNA here is from genome assembly GCA_000826265.1 of Acanthamoeba culbertsoni. Lineage (NCBI taxonomy): Eukaryota > Discosea > Longamoebia > Acanthamoebidae > Acanthamoeba > Acanthamoeba culbertsoni. Next base: position 2,853 of record CDFF01069048.1, read on the forward strand.
ACACTCGTACTATCTCCCTATCCTTTCTCCTATTCACGGTCCATGAGCTTGGCCAACGTGCGTTCGCCATCAGAAATCGACGGCAAACACCCCGTCAACACTGGTGGCGGTCTCATTGGTTTCGGCCACCCTGTGGGTGCCACCGGAGTGAAACAGGTAATGTGCTAGAACCTCACCGAGAGCTCAATAGACGCCTCCGTCTCACCTGTGTATGCTACAATAGGTGCTCGAGATCTACCGCCAGATGAAGGGCCAATGCGGCGACTATCAGATCCCCGACCACGAAAACAAGCTCAAACTCGGGCTCACTGCCAACATGGGAGGCAGCGACAAGACAGCCGTAGTGGCCCTCTTCGCCAACCACTAAGCTGTCCTATTTTCTTTCGGCTGAACAACGGCGTGGCGAATAAAGAGAACATTTCCGCAGCCATTTCTCCCTACGCAACCAATCCCGGCAGACCAATGTGGGCAACTATCGGCGATCCAGAAAGGTCAGCTCGAGCGTTCGAACTCCTTTTGCACAGCACCACACATGGAGAAACACGCCCTAGCCTTATGTTTCGTTGTTGTGGTCCTGCTCCTGGGCCTTGCAGATGCACACATTTGTCTCATCAACCCTGTGCAGGTATGAAATAAGATTATCTGCTGCCGTTTTTCTTCTGGTCTAACCCCAATCCCCCCCCCCTCTAGCGGAGCGGCTACAACATAAGGTACGTTTGAGTCAGCGTTCTCCGAACTTCCCCCTCTCGAGTTGTCGTTCTTAAGGTTCAAGTGCAACTTTGCAGTGGCCCCGGCATGCTCGCTTGCTTCCGTCCTGACGGGCCGTGCGGGCGTGGCATTCCTGCCGAGCAACCGCGAGTGACCCTCACGGGAGGTCGCGGGTTCAAGGTGCTGCTGCAACAGAACCTGAACCACTACGCCCCCGGCCACCCTGGTATGCCGCAACTGCACAGTCCGGCGCGTTCCGGGAGTTGCTCTCTAACGCCGTTCATATTACATTTTATGCATAGGTTTCATCGACGTAGCTTACGCCGAGGGACCCAACCCCCAATCGTCCGACTTCATTACGCTGGCTACCGTACCTGATTTCTGGCCGTGGCTTCAGGCCTCTCAGACCAATTTCTCCATCCCCGTCACTGTACCCAACATTGACTGCAGCCACTGCGTCTTGCGCGTTCGCTACCACCCCAACAGTGCGCCCCCTCCCTCCAATTCACACCCGAGATGCTTCCACTCTTGCACCGGTGAGCTGACCCCTCCTTTTTCCCCTCTTTCATTTTTACCTGCAGAGCCGACCGAGCCTGTGTTCCACAACTGTGCTGACGTTGCTATCACCAAGGGGTCCGTTCCTCCCTCGACCTTCGGCAACCTCCTCGGGCTCGTGCGCTACGAGCGCTTCCCCTTCGCGCCCACTGAGACGCTCAGCCAGATCCGCAACGACGGTACGATCATTGAACAGCCATCATCGTAATACAACAAGCTAACCTCTTACTTACCCGTCGTTTGGCGAACAGGCTCGCTGGTGCCTCTTCAGGCCAATATCGGCGTCCGCTCCGTCGGCTCCAGAAAGCCGGCCATGAACAAGGCCGAGATCAACCAGTACTACCTCGCCGAGGGTCTCGTGAGCATCAACAAGGCACAGCAGCTCATCCACTTCGTGGGCTACCCCAACCTCCTGGCCTTCGCCAACAACTCCGTGCCCTCCACCCTCATCACCTACTCCTTCGGCGAGCAGCGCTTCCTCCAGTCCATCGACATCCAACGTCCCGCCACCAGCTATGTGCGTTGCCCTCTGCTTGCTCGCTCGCTTGGAGTTGTCCATTCCTGTTTTTCCTTACCCTCGCACCGTGCGTCACAGGCGAACTCCGTGTGGGTGTCCATCCTGAGCCTGGGCGACAACGAAAAGCGGAAGCTCCTCGTCGAGCTGGTGGGTCCCAATGATCAGGGTGCCTACAGGTACCAGTACAGGATTATGTCCCCTGAAGGCAGCATCTCTGGCGTCTTGGGCGCCTTCCCCTTCGACTCCACCTTTGTCAACTTCTTCTGGGCCGACTATGACCAGGTCAACCAGAAGCTCTACATCCTCAGCGGAGACGAGAACTCTCTCTTCACCCTCAGGCAAGCATGCCCTTTTGCTTATCACTGCCGCCACTCTCCTTTCTTTGCTCAATCTTACCCTCCCCCTGGCTGTAGGGTCATGCTTTACGTTGCGGATTTGAAGACAAACGCGGTCTCAAATGTGATGGTGGACAACTCCCGCTACACTCTTACCAACGTTCACGTTGTACGTGGTTGCCCTCTTGCCCTGCATGAAGCTTGGCCAGGAGCACTGAGTCTGGTTTGTACCAGATCCCTGATGGTTCCGGTCTGTTGGCTCTTTCTCCCGGCCTGTTCATTGGCGACGTCAACCGCGCGACGTGGTCGCTTGTTAAGATCAACCCTGCCAACGGACAGGTGACCCCTGTTGGCCTCACTGCACCCCAGGGCCAGTATCAGGTCTGGTACGGTGGAGGCGTCTACGGCGCTACCATTGACCATGGAGTAGTCCTGCATGCCTTCAAGAAGGTACGACGTCCTATATGGGAGCTTGAGTCGTTCGCCTGGACAAGGAGACCTTACAAGTTGTTCCCTACAATGCAGGTAATTGACGGCAGCATCGTGGTGGGCGGCGTGGACATCAACTCTGGTAAGTTGCTTGGTACAACGGACCTACAAAATGGCGTAAACGGCGACCTATCCGTGCTTGGCCTCATCCATCTGCCCAGCGCTTAAATGTGACCGATGTGTTCAATACAAGTTTTAAATGTTTGCCAGCACCTTCCTCGTCCTTTTCTTACACCACCAAGTGGTGGTCATTTGCTTATAATAAAAAACCACGGACCCTATCCTTCCGCGAATGAGCGCTAGACTTGAAGGGAAACGGAAGAAAGTTGGTTGCTTTCTCCTTTAGACGAGGCGTGCCTTAACGGCATTCTCAGAAAGCAGACGGGAACTGGGCTTCTGCAGCCAATGAGTATCACTCCGGTTCGCAATTTCGTCCGTGGGAGAATTGCGGGAGCAACGCCAACTTCTCTCTTGGCGAGCCAGCGAGAAGAGTTGGAATCGAAGACAACAAGGAGTTGCAACTTCCATTCACTTGCCTGCGCAGTAACCTTAACACAGGCGGAGCCAAGATGTCCGCCTTCTTCTCCCTCACTACTGCCGATCTGCAGAAGCTCTTCGATGATTTAGGAAACGGCGAAGCACTCCAAAAGTTGGGCGGTCTTCAAGCAGTAGCAAAGGGCCTTCATATTGACACCAACAAGGGTGTGGTTGATGATGCACGCGACAGAGCCGACACTTTTGGAACCAACGTTTATCCCGAACGCAAGCATACTGGCTTCTTCATGCTCATGTGGCAGGCTCTTCAAGACGTCACTCTCATCATTCTTTGCGTCGCGGCCGTGATCTCTCTAGTACTGGGAATTGCTTTTCCTAATGAAGAGGAGGGGGAGACAAGGTCTACTGGTACGTTTACCGTGAAATGACCTTTGTTCTTTCCTTTTCTCATCTTGATACGTTGCACCTAGGTTGGATTGAGGGAGCCTCTATTTTGGCCGCCGTTTTACTTGTGTCGTCCGTGACTGCCGGCAATGATTATCTTAAAGATAAACAATTCAGAGCGCTTGAGAAAGAAAAGGACAACGATCACGTCCTGGTCTTGCGTAACGGCAAAATCGTTCAGCTACAGGTTAGTATTTTTTTATTATTATTTCAAAACAAAAAAAAAAAGTAGATTTTTGTCTTACAAAATTCGAATCAATTTAGGTTTTTGATTTGGTAGTAGGCGACATTGTTTCTTTGGAGCGAGGAAGTCGCATCCCCGCGGATGGCCTTTGGATTTCCGGAAAAGGTACGATTAATTTATGTTTAAACCCAATCACAAACAGTGGGCTGAGTTTATTTTTTCTCATTCATACAGAACTTCAAGTGGATCAGTCCAACTTGACTGGAGAGTCCAAGTCTGTCACGAGGAATGCTCAGTGTCCCTTCCTTCTTTCCGGTTGCACGGTAAGCCCCCCCTCCCCCACTATTGGAAGGAAAACCGACGTATCTTTTGACACCAACGTCATGTCGTGCAGATTGCCGAGGGAGAGGCCCACATGTTGGTTTGCGCCGTCGGTGTGCATTCTCAGTGGGGTCTCATCCTCACCGATCTCGAGCCCGAAGAAGACGAAACCCCCCTGCAGCAGGACCTCGGCGACCTGGCCACCAGTGCGTTTCCCCTCCACTCCCCAGCCATGACCGCCACTTCTACAGATTATGATTCAAATTATGATTCATATTCCGTTCCGGCCAACTTAGGCGTTTTCCTTTTCCCCCCATCTTTGAGCAGCGCTGGTTTGACATCCATTTTTTTTTTTTTTTTACCTTTTACAGAGATTGGTTGGCTCGGTCTTTTCTGTGCCATTGCCATTTTCATCTGCCTTACTATCTGGTGGGTCGTCAAGCGCTTCATCAGGGGCGATCCTGGTACGCTCACTCGACTCACCCTTCCCCCCTCCCCTTCTCAAAGACTCGGCGCCAGAGGTATTAACGCGAGGTTGCATCACGCAGATGACTTTGAGTGGACGATGCTTGAGGACTTCATCGGCTATTTCATCGTCTCCGTTACGATTCTCGTCGTGGCCGTGCCCGAGGGTCTCCCTCTCGCCGTGACCATCTCCCTTGCCTACTCCATGAGAAAGATGATGAAAGGTGCGTCTCTGCCTGCCACCTCTCGCGAGGGTCACGACCCGTGTCCTGTGTGCTTAACCCCGGCGGGTTTGTTGCAGACAACAACTTGGTGCGCCACTTGAAGGCCTGCGAGACGATGGGCGGCGTGACCAACATCTGCACGGACAAGACGGGAACGCTGACCGAGAACCGCATGACGGTCGTGCGCGGCTGGCTCGGCGGCAACGAGTTCGAGGGCGTGCCCAGGATCACCAACGACGCGCTCAAGCACCTCCTCACCCACGGCATCTCCATCAACTCCAAGGCCTTCGTGCGCCCGGCGCCCCACGGCGCCACGTACGAGTACCTCGGCAACAAGACCGAGTGCGCCCTGCTCGTGCTGGTGGACAAGCTGGGCGAGGACTTTGGCGAGATCCGCGAGCAGTACCCGCTGGCCTACCAGGTGCCCTTCTCCTCCGAGCGGAAGCGCATGACTTCCATCGTCGGCGGCGACGGCGCATACCGTGTCTACACCAAGGGCGCGTCGGAGATCATCCTTGCGCGCTGCACTTCCGTCGTCACCGACTCGGGCGACATCATCGACATCGAGGACGACATGCGCCAGGAGCTCACCCAGGTGCTCGAGTCCTTCTCCAACGACGCCCTCCGCACCCTCGTCCTCGCCTACCGCGACCTGCCCTCCGACTGGTCCCCCGACAATATGTCTGTCGGCGACAAGGAGACCAACGAAGATGACCTGGAGCAGGACCTCACCCTCATCGCTGTTGTGGGTATCGAGGTACCAAGGACTGTTTTTTTTTCACGTGCCTTTCTCGCTCTCCCTTGCAATGACGCTGACGCGCTCTGCTTGGCAGGATCCTCTCCGCCCCGATGTGAAGAATGCCGTGCGCGCCTGCCAGGACGCCGGCGTGACCGTGCGCATGGTGACAGGAGATCTCCTCAACACCGCCAAGTCGATTGCCAAGCAGTGCAACATCCTCACCAAGGACGGCACGGCCATGGAGGGCAAGGTGTTCCGCAACCTCAGCGACCAGGAGGCCTACGATGTGCTCCCCCACCTCCAGGTCCTGGCCCGTTCCACTCCCCAGGTTCGCGCCTCGTGCCCCTTCATCCCCCCTCCCCCCGCCCTATGCAAGTCCTTAACCGGATTCCCCCCAGGACAAGAAGCTGCTCGTGAAGCGTCTCAAGGCTATGGGCGAGGTCGTGGCCGTCACCGGCGACGGTACCAACGACGCACCCGCGCTGCGTCTCGCCCACGTGGGTCTGTCGATGGGCATTGAGGGCACCGGTGTGGCCAAGCAGGCCTCGGACATCATCATTCTCGACGACAACTTTGCGTCGATCGTCAAGTCAGTCATGTGGGGCAGGAACGTCCGCGAGAACATCCAGAAGTTCCTTCAATTCCAGCTTACCGTCAATTTGGTGGCCCTCGTGGTCGCCTTCGTTGCCGCCGTTACCGATCAGGTAGGTTTCCTCATGGGGACCCCCCTCTTCTTCACTGGGCTCACTGTGTTCGTTTGCTACGTCTCAGGGTACCCCGCTCAAGGCCATCCAGCTGCTGTGGGTGAACCTTATCATGGACACTATGGCTGCTCTTGCCCTCGGCACTGAAGCCCCTACTAAGTACGTCTTGAGACCGAGCTGAGTTTGCTTTCAAAGAGAGAGCAGAGAGCAGGCTAACGTTAATAATTCGCTCAGGGCCCTTCTCGATCGTCCTCCCGCTGGACGCAACTACCCTCTCATTTCCGCAACCATGTGGAGGAACATCCTTGGTCAGGGCTCCTACCAGTTGGCCGTCCTCTTCGGCATTCTCTATTTTGGGCACCACATCCTCGAGAACGACGACGAGACAGTGAGGAACACTTTCCTCTTCAACGCCTTCGTGTTCTGCCAGGTGTTCAACGAGGTCAACTCCAGGAAGGTCGGCAAGAAGGAGTGGAACGTCTTCGGTGGCCTACACACCAACTGGGTCTTCATCGCCATTATTGCCATCACTGTTCTCGTCCAGGCCCTCATCATTGAGTTCGGAGGTGACGTCTTCAAGACAGAACCGCTTTCTCTCGTCAACTGGGGTTACAGCATTGCTATTGGCGCCGGCTCGCTCATCGTGGGAGCCATCCTTCGACTCATCCCCATCCCCGACATGTGGTGTTGCGCCATCAAGGGTACTTTAATCGCCTCATCTCGTGCTGGTCGTTGTGGTTGCTCACCATTCGCGCCCCATTCAAATCCACAGATCGTTCCTTGGTCATCGATACCGAAAGCGACGAGGAAGATGATGACCCCAAGGCCGTCGGCAGCTCTGGTCCCTCTGAAACCACTCGCCTTCTTCCGTAAACACAAGCCTATTTATTTTGTTCTTTAGCATCATAATAACAAGAATAAAAATGATAATATTCAACATCTTTGGGTGTTCTGCCCGTTGTCGTGGCAGTCTGAACCTCTTTGTTGCTCCAGTGCACCAAAATCAAGCCAGCTCCAAATATTTCGAGCGTGTAAGGCTTGTGGTTGCCCAATTCGTAGAGACGCTGCTGTTTTAACCCAACTGTTAACAGTTTAATTCCAAAAAGAAAAGAAGTGAAAGTTGATGTGTGTCGTGGTCCTGCCGAGGGGCCTCTCTCAGTTCGGGCCAACATGATGTTGAAAGAGCAAGCATTGAAGCGGTTACAGTCGCCCTTCAATCCAAAGAGAGGCCAGCATCGTAGAACCAAATCTCTGGACGATTGGGACTCAGAAAGCGAAACCAGCAAACCGAGGGGAGACAAGGACAAGGTCAAACCGTATGAAGAAAAGGACGGCAAGGAAAAAGAGAGCACCAAAGGGACCGAGGGCTACCGTTCTGTGCTGTATATGACCATGTGGCGAGACCGCGAGCGAGACAAGGAAAAAGACAAGGGCGCCGAGAGGGATAAAGACGACCCACAACGTCATAAAGATGGCCGAAGTTGGGAAAAAGACTTCCTCTCGAGTGGCTATGCACGGCTTAAGCAGCACTACGCCACCAAGCTATCCTTCGACACGACTTCACAACAGTCCGGCAGCACTTCCATCAAGCGTAGCGGCTGGGAAGAGGACCACGGCAACCAGCAGTACGATGGCATGGTCACCCACAGTGAATGGACCAGCACGCAGCCAGAAGAGGGCTTTACTTTCTACGACCTCTCGCCTTCACCCAAGGTCACTACTATTTCCTTACCTGCTTGCTTCCTTGAAGGTGACCTTCCACGCCCTCAGATGGAAGGCATCGTGTCCAAAGGGCTCAAGACCAAGTTTGCTCCCTACTTCTTCGAGGTGCACACTGGCTGTATTATATATGATCGCATACACTTCAAGGTACAACTTGATCACCAACCGTCCTACTTCACTTAAAAATCAAGTTCGTCTCAGTGTTTGTTTGTTTGTTTGTTTGTTTGTTTGTTTTTCTTGTTTAATTTTGTGTTGCCCATTGTGCTCAAAGGGTTCCATTTCGCTGCTTGGAGGGGAGCATGCGGTTGAGGTGAAGCATTCGCAAGGTCCGCTGCCTCGCGTGCTTTTCGATCAAACCGAGGGACACATATTCTGGATTCAATACCGGTGCGCGCGGACCCTACGCTTCCTCCCTCCCTTCTCTGCTTCCATCTCACCGGACCACTTTTGTCGTTGTGAGAACAGAGACGATGAAGGTTCCATGACCAGCTCCAGTCCAGGCTACAGCGATCGTCGCGATTCAATTGTCCTCACTCTTGCCGGTGCAACACAAATATAAATATAAATATAAATATAAATATAAATATAAATATAAACATACCTTCAGGTTAGGCATCCATCAGCTATTGATATCTATTCTTAATTGTTATTGTCGACAGCGTCATCCAAGGAAGACATGATTGACTGGGTGCACGCGATGTGCGGACACCGTAAGGGGCATAAGCGGAGAAAGCGCGGCAAGTCTGTGAGGTCCGGACAAGGACCGGACACCATCGCACCGGACAGCTCCGAGAAGGCCGTCGGCCAGGCCGACCCCTCCGCGGGCAGGGCCTTGGCCGCTGTCGATGACGCTGGACACGAGTCGACCGAGTCCCCGCCCACCTGGGTCCGCCTCCGCAGAGGGGAAGGAAAGGAAGGAGGGAGGGGGAAGGGGAGGGGGACTGCACTGAACTCGTTGGATGATTGCAGAGAAAGGAGGGTTGGTTGTGGGTGAAGCGGTCGCGCCCGGGCGATGTATGGTCTTCGTACTACTGCCTCACGAATGAGTTCACCTTCGAGTGGTTCAAGCGCGGGGTCAAGGTAGAGGCACCTCTAGATTCAGTTCTAATATAATATAATATAATATAATATAATATAATATAATATAATATAATATAATATAATATAATCAAGTAAGGGTCTTATGGGTGTTGAGACTCACTTCTGTTTTCGGGGAACAGCAAATGTTGTCACTCGAAAACGTGTCCGAAATCAAGACCAAGGTGCTTCCAAAGGGCAAGGTGGAGACCAGGGCGAAGAGCAACACGTTCCTCACGGCCAAGAAGCAGGTTTTCTCTCCCTTTCCTTGTTTCCTTGGATATAAATGCGCGTCGCACTCAACCTACTTCACCTTGGCTGGTCACAAAACAACAACAACAACAACAACAACAACAACAACAACAACAACAACAACAACAACAACAACAACAACAACAACAACAACAACTGCTGCTGCTGCTGCTGCTGCTGCTGCTGCTGCTAGTCCACGACGACCACAAATTCTGTGCATTTGCAGTCGTTAAAGGACTACTCGTACAAGATCACGCTGGGGATGAAGGACAAGATACCCTACAAGGAACGGCTCATGGGCAAGTTCAAATTCATGGTCGACAACGAAGAGAGGTGGAAGAAATCCGTTGTCCCAATAATGAAAGGCTTCCAGGCATTGGCTAACGAATTTTTATGGTCCTGCAGGATGAACAAGTGGGTGTCCTCGGTGCGAGGGCAGATGGGCAAACCGCCGCGTATAGGTATAGCCGTCGAATTCCAAGGAGACTGTCATCGAGGGTGTGGCGAGAAGAGATATGATTTGAAGGAGGACTAACAGGGGAACCTGCATGTGGTCAGGCAAGAAACAGTTTGAAACCCCATTGGGCGAAGCCAAGACTTTCCGATCCACGGTAGCGATGCGGGCGCCCAAAGGGACACCAATCAAGATTCAAAGTGCCCTCACAAAGATCAACATGACGGCTGGTATGCGAATCCTTTCTCATCACCTCTCGAATAGATAGATAACTCCAGTTGGCATGACCAACCTCCGTTATGACCATTCGTCTAGAAACCGGCAAAGCCTTTCTCCACAATTTTCTACGCGACTTAGCCGAGCGCGGAGACGCTGAGATGGGCAAAACGCCGCGTACCGTTTTCGTTCTTTCCTTCGTTCTCTGCTCTCTGCTCTCTCTGCTCTCTCTCTCTCTCTCTCTCTCTCTCTCTCTCTCTCTCTCTCTCTCTCTCTCTCTCTCTCTCTCTCTCTCTCTCTCTCTCTCTCTCTCTCTCTCTCTCTCTCTCTCTCTGCTCTCTTGTTAACGTTGGTGGTACCTGTAGTGGGAAACTATAGGGTGGACGCGCCCATGCCCAAGGATGGCAAGTACAGGGTCATTACCTTCGACGGAGGCGGACTGCGCAGTATCCTGTCTATAATCATTCTCGAGCGGCTCCTGGAAGTGTTTCCCGACCTGCTCGAGCGCGTCAACCTCTTTGCCGGCACCTCAGGTTTGCTGAAGCGATGATGACGATGATGATTCGAGATTGACAGTGATTGGTGCCTGTGCGGGGTATACAGGAGGGGCGATCCTAGCCGCATTGCTGGCCATGGGAA
>CDFF01069051.1:0-10767 GCA_000826265.1 Acanthamoeba culbertsoni
CCCCCCCAACTTACACCATCACCCAATCGTCTGTCAATAAACCACTAATTTCACTTCTTTTTTGGTTAACAGTGAAAGTTGTAATCAAGGGTGATAAGAACACTGGCAAGACGTGCCTTTGGCGCCGACTACAGCGTATGACCTTCATAGAGGACTACCGCAGCACTGAACAAATACAAATAGCCACCATCGCCTGGGACTACAAAGGTTGGTCTATTTCACCATGAAAACCTCTTTACCCCTCCCAAATGTTTTTTTTTCGGGGTTATTCCCATTTAACACTTGTATTGTGCATCGACCAATTATTTATCGACAGCGACCAGCGATAAGATCAAGGTAGAGGTCTGGGACGTCGTAGACAAAGGTTCTTCGCTATTTATTCTCTAACTAGATTAATTTTGTTCTTAACAAATTTGCAAACCAATTTTATTCTATATTTATATCAAATATAATATATATATATATATTATATATGGTAGCCTCGAAGCGAAAGGAGAGCGGAGGCCTCAAGATCGGCGTTCAGGGCGAAGACGGACTTGATGTCGACCTTTCCGACGACGATGACGAGCAGGGACCGCCCAAGCCACCGCAGCTGCCCACCGGACCCGGCGTAAGCCCTCAGGGCAGCTTTTCTGTCGACAAGCTCGATGCTGGTCCGCAATTCTGTTATTATTCTTGTTTTTTTCTTTTTACCACTTAAAAAAAAAAAAAACAAAACAAAACAAAACAAAACAAAACAAAACAAAACAAAACAAAACAAAACAATATAATACAAACAACAGTATTACTAACCTGATACATATTCAATGAACGGTTTACATGTTTAACATATATATATATATATATAAATATTACTTGAAATATGATGTATAGAAACGGTGGATGTATACAAGAACTGTCACGCGGTATTGTTTACGATGGACCCGCGCAAGAAGTGGACGTTCGACTACATCGAGCGCGAGCTTCCCAATGTCCCAACAAACACATTCGTCCTTATTTTGGTAAGCTCTTCATATACAAATCGAAATAAATAAATAAAATAACTAAAAGAAACGAAATATAATAATAATAATAATAATAATAATTGTCATTAAAATCGTCCACCACCAAATGTCAGGTAAATTATAGGGACGTGCCGCAGAATCAGAGAGTGATTTCCGAATACGAAGTTCAAGAATTCGCAAGAAATGCAGGTTCGTTTCTGAAGAAACTGTCATATAACTACAATAATAATATTAAATGATTAGAATAAGTTGAAATACCATTAACCTAAACAACCTCAGGAAAATTCGTTCGAACGATCGAATGCTCGATGAGGAACTGCTATGGAATGAAAGGAATTCGGTGCTTTTTCAATCTTCCGTTTCTAAAACTGAAGGTAATTCATTTTATTTATTATGGTTGATTTTATTTCTTGAACAACCGTTCAGCTTTTTCGAAAAGCCAGAAAAAAATATTTCTATTATTTATTTATTTTATTTATTTATTATTTTGAATCTAGCGCGCCTATATTATCCAACAACTCAAAGAGAATGAGGCCGATCTCGACGCGGCTGACGAAGAGCTCAACCTCGTCAACTCGGAGCAAAATTACGAGTTGTACGTTCATTTATTTCTTTTTTTTTCTTTTTCTTCAATCCTTTTTTTTGTTTGTAAATTTATTCCATGCGCTGCTGAATTCATTTCCTTTACTTTACTTTTTTGTCTCTCTTTTCTCAAGCTACTTGAAATGGCTGGAGGAGAACCGCAAGAGTCAAAAGGCGACCGCACAGGTGATGAACGTGCTTCCCGATGGCCCGCCCCCGAGGGCCGCCATCGATTCCACCAACGTCACCGTCAGTCCCCTCCCCCGTATTTTTCTTTTCCTTTTATTCTTCATCATTTCTCTATTTTTCCTTTTCTTTCGTGTTTTTATTTTTTGTTTCCTGATTATTTTTTTTGGGGGTCGGCAAATAAACAAACAGGAGGTGCGCGCCGCGTCGCTGGCCGAAGAGCCCAACTTGAAGGGTCCGCGAGACCGGAACGCCAGCGCGCCTCAGGCGCCTTCCCCCACGTGGGGGCCGAAAGCGCCAGCCCGGCCTCCGGTAACAAATACCGCAGGTATTTCCACCAATTTTCTGCTATCGTTATGTTATTGAATCAGTGTATTATTATTATTATTATTATTATTATTATTATTATTATTATTATTATTATTATTATTATTATTATTATTATTATTATTATTACGGATGTCATCGTTATTGCAAGTGAGGGGCGGAGTCAGTCCTGGTGGCTTCGGTTCCTATTCGCAGGCCTTTCACGCCCATAGCAATTTTCCGACGAATAATCGGCGACCACCCAATAATCCAAACACCATCAGTAAAAAATCAACTCTGATGCAACACATCACACATTGCACATGATATACATATTACATAACATAATTGTTCTCTATAGAGTATCAGTATTTGTATCTGTCCATCCTATTTCTACTTTCATTCTTTCCATTCCATTCATATCTCTAATGCTTTCGCATCAGGCCCCGTTAGTCCACCCGCCCCTTCTTCGGCTGCCCCGCGGCCGACCCAACCCGCGCCCAAGCCCCAGCCCGCCCCCACTTCACCCGTACATATATATAATATATAATATATATATTATTTTATTTTACTTATTTAACAAAAAAAACAGGCGGCAAAATCGGATCCGGCGGGTGCGGACGCCTCTGGGTCAGGTGTCCTCATGTCGTGGACGTCGAGGCTGTTCTCGTCCGGCTCGCCCGCCAAGCCCGCACAGCCCGCCAAGAAGGAAGCCCGCGACGGTATCGTGTTCTTTGCGCTTTTCTCTCCTTTCTTTTCTTTTCTCTTCTCTCTTCTCTTTTCTTTTATTTTCTATTATTTTCTTTTCTTTATCGTTCGTCGTCAGTGGTGGCGGACCTGCGTAAGCTGGCGAAGGACCCGACGGTGCGCGAGCAGAGTCCGACGTCGGTGGAGGACTTCGTCCCGCCGACCGAGGGCGGGGACGAGTTCTGGGGCGGAGACGACGACGATGACGATGACGACGATGAGGCCCTCAGAAAGGCAAGCCATCCCTCTTTTTCCTCCCATCATGTGAATCCGAAGGAGGAACCATTGACCAACACGCACGCACACACACACGCACAGGTCGGTGGAGACTCGGAGGATGATGAGGGCGCCTCGTCTATGATCGCCAAGGATGAGGATCTGGAAGATAGCGACGATGAGGATGATGGTAAGATGTGGGGAACGCCCTCGAAGAAAAAGAAGAACAAGGGAGAAGAAGAAGACGACGAGGAAGAAGAAGACGAGGCCACGCACAAGAAGAAGCAGAAAAATAGCGCCGGCAAGGTGGCAAAGGAAAAGGAGAAGGAAAAGGCGAGGCGCGAGCGCGAGGAACGGGAGCGGAAGGAGCGGGAGGAGCGCGAGAGGCGCGAGCGCGAGGAACGGGAGCGGGCCAAGGAGAGGGAGAGGCGCGAGCGCGAGCGCGCGCAGGCCGAGGCGCTGCGTCGACAGTTCGAGCAGCAGGAGGCGGCCTACGCTGAGCTTGGCGGCGACCAAGGAGGCCAGGAGGCCAAGCAGGAAGAGGGCCGTGAGGCCGTGGCCGACAAGAAGAAGAAGACAAAACCAACGCCCGACGCACCAGTGGGCAATGCCGCGGAAGAGAAAAAGAAGGAAAAGAAGAAGGAAAAATCAATATGGGGAAAGGAAAGCGATGACGACGATGATGATGAGGATGACGACGATGACGACGACGACGACGAGATGTGGGGAACGCCCTCGAAGAAAAAGAAGGAAGAGGAGTCGAACAATAAGAAGAAGAAGAAGAAGGAGAAGGGGAAGAAGAGCAACCCCTTCATTATGGCGAATGAAGAGGACCTGCCCTCGGACGACAGCGACGGCGGTACCAAGAAGATCGGCACCGCGGGCAAGCCAGGGGCGTCCTCCTTGTCCGCGCCCCCGAGCCAGGAAATTGCCTCCGGCCCCTCTTCCGCCCCAGCGGCCCTCTCCACCTCAGCTTCCCTGGGCTCGCTCCCAAGTACGGCTTTTTCTACATGGATTGGTCTTTTATTGTTGTTGATGTTGTTATTGTTATTCTTTATTTTTTTGTCAATTTAAGTATTATTTAATTTTGTTTTTTTTTTTTTTGGATGTGTCGGCTAAAAGGGGAGGGGGTGGGATGAAACAACGAATTTAGGCTTGTCTGAGACGGATCTGCAGTCGCCCAAGCGCGATAGCAGCGACCGCGAGAGGCGCAGCAGCAGACGGCATCGCGACGGACACAGCGAGGCCTCCGGAGGCGAAGAGCGCAGATCGAGCCGACACCGCCATCGCGACCGCGAGCGGGGCGAAGAGAAGGACGGAGAGAGGGAGAGGGAGCGCAGGAGGCACCGACACCACAGGCATCGCGGCGAAGGCGAAGGTGGTGAGAACGGCAGCGGCGAGCGCGAGTCTCGCAGGAGCAGACGATCTCACCGCTCGCGCTCGCGCTCGCCCTCGCCGTCTACGTGAAGCGCCTCGAGGGGTGGATTTGTGGCGAAGGGGAGACGATGAAGGAAAACGAGAAATGTGGTTGCGCAAGATTTTCATTCAATTTTGAAGATTAAAGTCTGAAGTACTAGGCCGGAGTGAGTTTGGGGAAGATAGGCTGCACCACAGCGTGAATGGCAGGCACGACGTAGCTAGCCATCACTGCGTCGATGGGGCTCTTGAAAATCCACCACAGCACAGCGAAAACGACCACCGGCCAGAAGAACGAAAGGATGGACCAGAAAAGCGAGATGCACCAACAAGAAGAAGACTTCTGGGTAGTCGTGGTAGCGGCAGAAGGTTGTGGGGTCGCTTTAGAGGCCTTTGGCTTGTTGCTCTTTCTGCCCATCTTCGCTTTTTGACGCGAAAGATTGGAAAATGTACTTTTTCTCTCTCTTTTTTAAGCTACAGATCGCGCCCTGTCGGGGCGACCAATATTTCGGCACCAGCAAGCACGTCCTTGGCATGCTCCACGTAGTGGCGTATCCGCCGTAGCGCCCCTTGCGAGCTGGCCGAGTCCCCTGGGCACTTGTACAGCACACACTGTTTTCTATAGTGGGTTGTGTGTAATTGCTGAGGTTCGGTCCATACTGACCCTCCAAGTGAAGACCCATTCAGTACCGGTCATCGTGCTGCCAATCCGTGAGTCGATTCAGAAAGTCCGTATAAAAGGCGGCCTCGTGGGTGATCAGGGCGAAGTCTGCGGTCTGCGGTCTCTTTCATTAATGCTGGGGCTTGTTTTTGGTGTGTGTCGCCCGAAGAAGATAGCAAAACCAACCTTGCAGAACGACAATAGTGCCTCCGTAGAATAAAGATGGCGAGGTTCGTGAAGCATTCGGACGAGCCAAGCGCAGCCATGACGAAGGCCATACGGGTGTATGTGTCCTGGGCACCAACAGCAGGTGAGCCGGCTTTGGCCTTGCCAGCGAGCCTCTAGCGAGAAGGAGATCCCTACCACGAGGTGGTTCCGTTTGGATGAATGCTGCGTAAAGGGCCACCAAGCCTTTTGTGCGCGTAAGGAAAATGTATTGGTTCCATGTCCCATTTGGCATGTCCCCTGAAGCGAAGCGACGTCCAGATTGGGACCCCTGGAAAAATGGACGATCGTGGCTGTTTCCATATACAAGAAGAAGTACTCAAGTGGGCGCGCGTACTGTGACTGCAGGCTGATAAGGGAGTGTGAAGGAAGAAGCATTATAGAAGTGGAGTAGAATCATGCGGGTGAGCGAAGGTTCCGCAACGCAAAGGGCGACTGCTAAGGCTGCGTAGGCGAAGATGAGAGGTCTGTGGCCCATCATCATGCCTGCTTCCTGAAACGAAGCGAACTCGTCAGGTTCGTTTGTGAGGTTTGACGGTAGGACGTTTAGACGGTTTTTACCACACATTTACGTGCGAAAGAATGCAAGCAAAAGAGGTGCAACGCCTCCTGGCCAGACTGGAGTTCCTCTTGCCTGGCCATCTCGAACAGAGCAAGTAGCTTGGTTGTCTTTCGGGCGACATCGCCTCGGTCGACCGACACCTGGTTTAGAGCGGTTGTGATCTTGCGTCTGTAGAAGCTATGGAACAAGATGAAATACAACAAAAACAACATAATATCCGGTAAGGCTTCAGCGGCGAGCAACAAAGAACGGACAGGCTGATGTACTTCCTCCGCTCAAGGGTTTCGGGCTGAGAGTTCTGCTCGGAGAACTTGTCTTCAAGGAGCGCGAGCCGTCGGAAAGCATGGGACTGCACTCTACTCGGGTACACTTAAAGGAATGGGGAAAATGTAACTCGACCGGTGCGAGCGCCAGGTACATTGACGAGGAGCACACCTTTACTGATGCCTTCAAGGTACAGCTGGCGCCAGCTCCCTCCGTAGAAAGGCAGCAACTCATGGCTACGGCCATATTGTTGTAGGCACAGGGTCTGCGATAAGAGAGGGAGAGGAGGGGGAGGTAAGAAGGACTTGACCGAGCTTAGGTGCACTGCCACACCTTATTCAAGGACTCCGAGCAGCACTGCTCCCTAAAAGCCTTACTAACTTGTGAGGCGGCTAGCAGGTCATGCGGCGAAGTCAGCTGGCCTAACACGTGCTGAAACACCTCACTTCAAAGAGGTGCAAAAACGCTAAGGGGCATGCAAGCAGCTTCGGAGGGGGAACAACCCTACCTGGGTAGACTCTCTAGAGAGAGCATTCGTTTTCTTTTTGTTGGCGTGAGAGAAGAGACTCCCTTTTTTTTTTTTTTTTCCTTTGCCATCTCCTTTTTCGCTATATATATTAGCCATCTTTTTCTTTACTTTGGCCGAGCTTAATATAAAACGAAGGTCCTAGTTGCCCCACAGGGCGGCCTTCTCTTTGAGACGCCTGCGCGACTCGTCCCTGGCTCTGGCCTCCTCTTCTTCCTTGCGCCGCTTCTCCTCGGCCAGCCTGGCCTGTTCGGCCTTAAGGGTCTCCTCCCTCTTCCTTTCTTCCTCCTTCCTGCGGGCCTCAACGTCATCGACCACCTTAAGGCACGAACCAGGTCAGTAAGAAGAAGAGAATAGTGCCGACCAAGCCCAGTGATGGCGAACCCGTTGAGCCTTGCGCTTATTGGCAGCCGAAGTGACTTCACGACGATTCTGCTCAAGCAGGTCCTCCGACTTCATCTGCTCAAGCTGAGCCTTGGCAGCCATGCCCTTGACTCCGCCCAGCGCAGCGGTAGCCTCCAGCTCTGCCATCTTCTTCTCTCGCGCGGCACGCACAGCCAGCACCTGGATTCATTTCGAAATGGTATTGGGGAAAAGCAGTGAGACATGTTGAATTAAGAATGTAGAAAAGGCAGGACGTTCTCCAAACCTGCTGGTACTCATCAATGGCCTTCTCGAGGGCAGCAAGGGCAGCAGGGTCGACGGGCACGTCGGGGAAGAACATGTCGATGAGCTTCTTGTTCCACTTCCACAGGGCGTACTCGATAAAGGCGACCTGGCGGTTCTTCTCGATATCGACCTCTACCTTCAACTTTTCGCGCAGAGCGGCAACAGTGAGCGTCTCAGCACGCTTCTCAAGGAAGAGATGCGCCTGGAACTCATCGATCATGCCCCCTCCATATTTCTGGTAAAGATTATGAGGAGTTAGTGGCCTGACCAACACTGAAATTTCGCTTCTTCGCAGCGAAGATTGAATACAGGTGTCGTGAAGAGTAAAAACGAGTGTTGTGGTTACCTTCCACTCGTTGGCTACGTCCAGCACTTCCTCGAACGCGCCCTGGAAATCAACGGCGAAAGCGCGAAGGAAGAGCTTGGCCTGCTCGTCGACAGAAAGGGCCGCACCCTCCTTGAACTTAGAGTAAAGCTGCTCTCGGGAAGCACGGACGGCCATCTTGCTAGTGTGGGAGAGGTGTTGCGACTGCTTTGGTTGGCTGTTGCCCTGTTTTATCCAGTTGCTCCCTCCGTATTGCAAAATATGCAAAAAATGCTGTGCTTACACAAGAGCGGATGTTGCGCATAACTTCGCTTCATTATGTCCGCTCCTTGGGAGCGTAACCAAGACCGTTCCCTTGGTCACCACTCTGTTCCTCTGCACTGGCTTACAGTGGCTTGGGATCACGCATAACGGCTTCGATGTCCTGCGCCTCCTTGGGCGCTTCCGTCGTCAGCACCTCCGGCGGGCCATTCGTGATGAGCACATCGTCTTCAATACGCACACCCATTCCACGGAGCCTAGCAAAGATGTTTTTTTTTATTGTTTTTGTTTAGTTTTTGTTTAGCAAAGGTAGAGAGAGCCAAAAAGCCTGAAGGAGACGCACTCGGGAGGAATGTCGGGGTCATCGGGCACGTAGATACCCGGCTCGACGGTGGCCAGCATACCCGGCTTGAACGGCACGCGTGTTGTAATGTTGTGCGCGTCGTGGACGTCCATGCCCAGCCAGTGCCCGATGCTGTGCGGGTAAAATCGGTGCACCTGTGTTATTTGTTGGTTGTATCATAAGACTCCCTGTTTCAGTCAACGCCATAGGCTGAAGAGAAGGATCCTTGGGTAAGGAGGGGACTGACGCTAAAGGGCTGTCCGGACTTGGTGAGGCCGAGCTTCTTGAGCCCCTCGGATATGAACTGGACTGACATCTGATGAAGCACGGCCGGACTCATTTTCCCATCGGCCACGCAAAGCTAATAGCAAAAAAAAAAGAAAAAAGAAAAGAAAAGAAAAAAGTGTTACACTCACTTGTGAAAGAATGGGAGGAAATGGTATAGAGAGGGGAGGTAAGATGAAGATGTACATCAATACACTTCTTCTGGACATCGAGAACAGTGTTATAGAGATCGAGCTGCGCCTGAGTAAATTTACCATTCACCGGCCAAGTTCGCGTGATGTCGCTTGAAAACATGTTGTATTCGCCACCAGCGTCGACCAATAGCAACTGACCGTCCCTATACATTGCAACGAACATAGTTGGAAATTGTATTGGAGGGAGAAATCGTCGAAAAGGGAAAGGGTTGGGTACTTCATCACGTCGTCATTGGCTACATAGTGGAGCGTGTTGGCGTGAATCCCGGACGCAAAGACCGGCGGATAGGCCAGTCTCTGGGAGCCTCGCTTCCTGCATTCGTAGTCATAGAGCGCGGCCAGCTGAGCCTCCGTAATTCCTGTCGACGATTCAGGTGTCAGTGTTGCTCGAAAGTCTTCCAATTTAAAATAAAATAAAATAAAATAAAATGCGACAAAATTGGGAATAAAAAGAGGGGGGCACCAGGCTTCGTGGCGCGCATGATTTCACGGAATGCCTTTCCGCTAATATCGGTAGACTGGCGCATGATCTCTATCTCGGCCGGCGACTTGATCAGTCGCAACGCCTGAAGGATGTCCCGCGGACATGCGACTATCCCATAAAAACACGGGAGGTTGTGAGGAATATTTGAGAATCATAATCGACAAATAAACAAAATAAGTTACNAAAAAAAAAAAAAAAAAACGAACTCTTTTCCGGAGGAATGACAGCAAATATCCGATGCGAGAATTCAAGGTGGACGTCGGGACTGTAGAGAATATTTTGCATTCCTTCGGTCAGCAACTTGAGCTTCTCAGCCAATTGGTCGATAGGAAAAGCCTGTGTAATACGGGCTTAGCGTCAATAGCCCTCGAAATTTTGTAGGTTTATTATTATTTTATTTTATTTTATTTTATTTCAGAACGAGATACCTCGTCGGCGCCGAAGAAGGACGTGGCGCCCTCGACGCCGGATCGTGGGCCGTCCCAGATTTGCCTATTATTGAAGAATCAAAAAGCTCATTTGTTTCGCGCCATTTTCGCTACTGCGGATAATGGGCCTCTTATATACCTGGCGGGATCTCTGGGCCTCACAAACATTGCGAAGTGAATCGGCTCATTATCGGATCGTTTGCCTGAAACAACATAGAATTGTAGACGATCAGAAAAAGTAGAACTGTGATTGGCCGGAGGAGAGGGGGGGCAGGTACGGAGGACGAGCAGCGAATCAGGTTCCTGGTAACCTGAGAGGTAATAAAAATCGCTTTGTTGACGGAACGCATATCTAAAAAGGCCAAACAGTTGGGCTATGCCTTGGGAGAAGAAAGGAAAATATCTATATGCGGAAAGAAGAATAATGGAAATTGAAAAGAAAAAAAAGCATAAGAAAGACGAAGAGCGCGCACGGTATGTCGTATGACATCATCATCTCGGGGTGGGACGGGATGATGGCTACAGTTCCTGACGGTAGACGCGCCATTAAATTCTCCCTACGCTTGGCATATTCCTTGGCTGTGATGCCCGGAGTTACTTTGCAAGTGGACAGATACAGGTGTGAGTTTCTTCGACCAACGTGGTGCGGAGAGTGGAGCGTGCAAGAATGACCAAGCATGGCGTACGTTCGCCCTCTTTGAGGAGGTGGGGGTGGGTAGCGGGGTGAGGCTGGCCGTAGCGCATGGGCCTGGCCTTGCCGGCCAGAGAGTCGGCAAGGCCCATCACAGAAACAGAGGAGGAGAGGCATCGCAGCGAACCGCCTCCGGAGGGGAGGAGTGAGCGCAAAGACGGCACATGCCGCAACGAAGCAGTTGATCGGCTGACCAGCTGCGGAAGCAGGAATAAGTGGCATACTCGCCGGCGTAAGGTTCATGAAGTAGCATACCACAAAAGTTGCCAATTGACTGCTTCTCTTCATGCGTTCTTGATCAACAAACAAAAACAACAAAAGGAACAGAACATTTCATTTTATTTTCCTACAGTAGAATTTGTTTGTTTCTATTTTTTGCAAATTCACTGTTG
>CDFF01069057.1:0-11678 GCA_000826265.1 Acanthamoeba culbertsoni
TGATTTAATGTGGGTACCGGTCGCCATAGGAGGCAAGGGTGGCCTGCGGAGACTTGGCGGTGGTCGACGGAGACGATGCGGTTTGATTGGTGGACGCGGGAATGGCCGGCGACGAATTGGAACGCGTCATCTGGCCAGTGGCGACTGGCGTGCCAGTCGCAGGTGACGTCGCGGAGACCGTGATTGAAGGTGCGGGCGATGAGGAAGACGATGCTGTGGGAGTCGCTGAGGCCGCCGCAGACGACGAAGCAGACGAGGCAGAGGCAGAGGACAGAGTGAAATTTCGCGGAAGAGTGTTGGAAGCGTAGGTTCGCGCAGGCGACGTGCCGCCGGCAGTGCCCCAGCGCGGCCGCGCGCCGGCCGTGGCGGCGGACGTGGATCCCACAGTTTCAGCTCCCTTGATTGTTGTCGACACCGATGACACCGACGACGCTGCCGGCACTGACGAGGATGCCGACGATGGAGAAGGCGACGCGGACGAAGAGATCACTGGGGCGGGCTTGCTGTTCAGGCCGCTGCTCGATGGGGAGGATGCGCCCACGGTGCTGCCCCAACGACGGAACGACCCCGAGCCGGCGCTGGCGGGCGACGAAGAGGAAGCGGCAGAGGAGGAAGGGGTCGTCGTGCTCAGACTGGTATGCGCGCGCTGTAGTGTGCCCGGGCTGCTCGCATTGACGGCGGAAGAGGTCGTGGCCGGCTTGTGTGTTGCAGAAGACGAAGAGGACAAGAAGGATGATGAAGAGGCGGGAGAGAAGGACGAGGTGGGCTTGGCTACGGCCGCGGCCGAGGCCGAGGACGTGACTGTTCGGGTTGATGAAGCCACAGAAGAGGCGACATTCGTCGGGCGAGAGGCTACAGAAGGGGACGAACTGGAGAGGACGCTATTCTGATATGGACTACGACTGCTGGCTGCTGAGCCGCTGGAGACCGTCGTCGCAGCCACTGGCGTGGAAGGTGCGGCGGCCGGCTTTACGACAGCTGGAGAGGCGACTGAAGGTGCAGTGGTGGTCTTCTTCCTGAAGGAGAAGCCACACTTGACGCAAAAGTTGGGACTTCCCTGGTGGTCAGGGGTCAGCACATCATGAGCAATCCAATCACGGCCGCCACTTAAGGAGGCCTCAAAAATTAATTGACGAGAGAGGGAGGAGAACTGCAGGTGTACCTTGTATCCAACGCCGCACTTTGGGCAGTTCCCATCGGGGTTCTCGCGGGCCATCATGGACTGCCGCTTGAACGACGCTCCACACGACGTGCAAAACGATGGTGTGCCCTGTTCGAAAGATGTGTAAAGGAGCGAAAAAGTACCGCAACTAGATGTAGGGTACAACCTTGTAGGGAGTATGACATTTGTAACACTCGCCTTGTCAAAGATGGATTAGTAACGGGGCGGGGTGCGCAAAGGCGGTTGGGGCCTGTACCACTATTCATACCGCGAAATTGGATATCTGCCGGTAGCAATCCGTGAGGACTCCCCTACCCTGGTAACAACTTTGAACCGGCCAGCGGTTAACCGCAAGGCTGACTGAGTACTCAGAGTATGAAAGCGGAATGTTGTGTCCATGGCTTACATTCCAGCACAATATCTTGTCTATTTCTCTTGTGCACTTCGGACAGTCAAAAGAAAGTGGCACCCATAGAACCCAGCAACCCCCAGTTAGCTCTTGGCGGTTGATTGATCATTTTAAATCAAGTGCATCAATCGTGGCTAACATGGGAAGCAAAGTTCTACCCTTTGCACTCTTCGTATCTCTCCTTCTTCTTCCTTATCTGTGCTCCGCCTCGCAAGATGACCTCCACGAAGTGGTAGCACGAGTCTCAGCCGCCAGTGCCGAACCCAAGGCCAAACTTGCAATCCTCGACAAGATTGCTCATATGGGTTACGGTGCTGAATGCCCTAAATCGAACCAGGCGTTTGTCGACGTGAAGCTCCCCCAGAAGGAGACAAGCCACCTCAGGCGCATGGGCCTTAACTTTACCCTTGTTGACGATCCCGTGCAAGCCGAGTTTAAGCGCTTTGTTGAGAGTGCCCGAAGGGACAAACGTGACGTTGGTGACGAGAGGTCCAACCCGTTCCAGTCCCTCTATAACAGATACCATTCGCAGCAGGACATCTCTGACTTCCTCGACGCCATCGTTACCGCTTATCCACACATTGCCCGCAAGTACTCTATTGGCCTGTCTGCTCGTGGAGCCGACCTTTGGGCCATTCGGATTACCGACACTCCTGGTAAGGGAAATATGGCGACCATTTATTATTTATTTATTTATTTATTTATTTATTTATTGAATAAAGAGAAAAAACGAAAAGAAACAACAATAACTGAAGCAAATTTGTTCTCTCGTCATGGTCAGATGTGAACGAAGTGGGCGAGGTCGAGTTCCAGTACATCGCTAACATGCATGGAGATGAGGTTGTGGGTCGCGAGCTGTCGCTTTACTTCATCTACCACCTCTGCTCAAACTACGACCAGCCGCGCATCAAGAAGCTTATTGACAACACCGACATACACATCCTGCCCACCATGAACCCCGATGGTGAGTCGCTTTCGTTGTCGTGTGCTGTTTTATTTATTTATTTATTTTGGTGGAGATCACGTGCCCTAATGCTACCTACCAACCTCTCCCCCCATTTTTTCCAGGTTTCGCTTCTGGTCGTCGTGGCAATGGTAACGGTAGGGACTTAAACAGGTAATGCCTACATCCCCCCCACTATATGCATATTAATATATTTGCATGCAAAAACAATGTTCATATCACGTACGTGAATATTTATTTATATTCGTTTCACAGGGATTTTCCAGACCAGTACTATCAGCTGAGCTGGGGCGGGTCCGTCCCCATGCCCCCTCTGGGAAGTGGAGACGGTTCGTTCGTGCTGCCGTCAGGTCAGTTCCAGCCGGAAGTGCTCGCCGTCATGAGGTGGATGGGCCATCATAACTTTGCCCTCGCCGCCAACTATCACGGCGGCTCCGTTGTTGCCAACTATCCCTTCGACGGTAATCACAATCACCAGAGCGGCCGCATCGCCCAATCGCCCGACGACCAGCTCTACAAGTACATTTTTTTTTTTTTTTGTTGTTTTGTTTTGTTTTGTAGTTACCTCTATTTTTTCCCTCCAATTAGCCAAACTAACCTTTTTTTTTTTGCGACCATTAAAAAAAATAATAATCAAAAATTTAAAAAAAAACGAAAGGCAGCTGGCCCGCACTTATGCATCGCATAACCCTAAGATGTCCACCTCGCGGGAGTTCCCGAGCGGAATCACCAACGGGGCCGAGTGGTACGTCTTGTACGGCGGAATGCAGGACTACGCTTATCTGTGGCACGGCACGATGCACATCACGATCGAGCTGTCGGACGACAAGTGGCCCAACCCGCAGACGCTGACCCGCTTCTGGAACGACAACCGCGAGTCGATGCTCGCCTACGCCGAGCAGACCTACTATCGCGTTTGGGGCGTGGTCACGGACTGCGCCACGAACGCGGCGATCAAGGTGGGCCACGTCGAGCCGGCGTTGGCCTCCTGCTCGACCGCCAACTGCATGTACCAGGCGAGCAGGCTTGACGAGCAGACCGGCGACTACCATCGCCTGCTGCCGCGGGCCTCGGCCACGTATCGGTTGACCGCTCGGGCACCCGGCTACGCGGAGGCAAGCAAGACTGTGTATGTGCCAGCGAACATGGAGCATCCCCTTCGGGTGGACTTCTGTCTCAATAAGCAGTAGTGTGTTTGCCAAGTTGAACTGGAATGTTTGAGTAACGAATAATTATTGCGCAAATGGATATTTTGTGGTTCCCTTTTTTATGTAGTCTTCCCCAAAATAATGTTGGCAATTTCAGATTCTGTTGGGGAAAAAGGAAATCTAAGCCAACAGTACCAGCATGATGGAGGAAGTTGCCTTGAGTGAAGAAGCAATTGTCATTAGCAAGTGTATTGACGAAGCGCAGGAGAAGGGAGTGACTGACCTCTACTTTTTCGGCTCTGCTCTTTACAGCCCACAAGCAAGAGATTTCGACTTCATTGCATGTGGTTTACCAGCCAATCCAACCTCCAGGAACCTGCTTATCAACTCCATGTCTGAGAGGACGGGCAAGAAAATCGACGTCCACTGCCTCGACAGTGTGGACACCCCTTGGCTGAGGAGGTTGTGTCTGGATGGTGTAGGCGTATGGCTACTCCGCAACGGCAGAATAACGCATAGGGCCAACAGAATCATGGAGGGAACAGCAAAAGCAACTTATGTGGGCCGATTAGGACCAAGGATGTTTGTGAGGTTCCTCGTGAGCGAGTTGAAGGTATTCACGCGCCATCTCCATGTGGCACTCAGGAGCAGGGAATCAGTATGGTTCTCGGACCTCTACGATGCCTCACAGAGGCTGTGGAAACTCTTTCTGGACTTCATGAAAGAACTCTACGAGCTGAACAATAGGAGGAATATCGTCGAGACTCTCGCGGCGGTATTGTCTAAAGAACTACCAGAACTACGAGACATGGTCGAATATTGTCAGGAACACCTCCACAGCGAGTTGCACCATAACACGATCCCGGAGTACAATCTTTCAGCAGTCGGACAAACGGTTTATGAAACGGTCAGAGAGTACGCGAGCCCTTCCATCACAAACCAGAGAGTTCAATAATCATTTCGCAAGTAGTATACTTAGGGCGAGCATCCATTCTATAGGGCCGCGGGAAGCTATCATCGACGTAGTCAACCAGATAGAGACAGCTCCTGCTGGCCAGTTCGACCAGATAAGAGTGCCTGATGATGTCCTGAGGTGAGGGAGTTGTTTTTGGTTTTTATGTCCGTATGTCACCTATAAGTCCTCTCAGGTGCCTTCCGTTACGACATGACCAGAGGACAATCGTCCTCGATGAATCACCAACGTTTGCTGAAGAGGAACTAATCTCCGACCTTACACCCGAAGAGTTAAGTCCGAGGGGACAGTACGACGATAGCTTTGAAACCGCTCCTCTGGGTAAACGAAGGTTGCCCCAGCAGCGGAGACAGATTCTCCACGGAGGAGAGGAAGAGGAACACCTCGACTACGATGCTGCAGGGAACCATGACCAATCATCACGGCCTACGCACTACCGAGAATTGAGCGCGCGACCGGAAAAGCGGAGAAAGTGGAGCGACAACGCCAACCGGAGGCCAGGAAGAGGTTTGAATGATTGAAAAGCCGCCAATCAGTCCTTTGGCCTTCACGTTTCAAGCGTAATTGTCCCTTTTCTTTTTCTTTTCTTGCCTCGCAAGTTAGCTGGAGCAACATGTTCGCCGTCACACGAGGAGCAGTTCGCTCTCTCAGGGCAACGGTTCCTTGAGCAGCACCGAATCCACAATATAAATATACCCTGAGAGCTCGGCAAATACAATTCGCCTCACACTCCCAACACACAACATGAAGCTCGCTCTTGCCCTTGTTGCCCTCTGCGTTCTTCTGGTCTCTGGTGCCCAGGGCCAGCTGTTCTTCTGTCAGGACTCCGTCTATGATCCCAGCCAGCCGTCTTTCAACAACATCCTCAGCTTCTATGCCGAGCGTTCTGTTTTCAAGCAGCTCCGCAACTACTTCTCCGAAATCACCTCCAACGTCGACCTCGGCAATACCACCGTTGAGGCCGAAGTCATCGAGCTCTTGAAGGCCAAGCTCACCGAGAAGGGCTATGACCTCGCCTCCAACAGCTTCACCATCACCCGCTCCAACGGTGACATCACCATGGACACTGGCCTTGGCGTCAACCCGCCCCTTGACAACCACGGTGGTCGCTACTCTCTCGGCAAGCCTATGCTGTGCCGTGACTTCGACACTCTTGTGTTCGACTACACCTACGTCACCCGCACCGGCAAGCAGTACAAGTTCTGGTCCCAGGCTGTCCAAACTAGCGTCCAGAAGCAGTGGTTCGCTTTCCGCTGGAACATCATGGTTAACTAAGACCATCACCATTTTACCCGCGGAGCACAACAGTTTCATGTACAACTATCCGTGATATTATTATTATTAAAGCTACCTCCGTTGTTGGCATAAGTGTGTGTACGCTTCACAAATTTGCTGCGTCCACAAGCCTAACCTTGGGCACCCCGATGAATTCAACGTCGCTGAAGCCGTCCGGGTGAAGTCCAACAGGAAGGTCCGCATCCACCCACACGGGCTGTTTCATGTGCCACTCGTTCATCAACCGGCGCAGGGGTATGCGTCCCTTGTCGAGGCTCACTTCGGTGAAGCGTAAGACTTGGGCGTGATTCGCTGAAGTCACCAACTCAACGGTTATGTTCTTGCTCGCCTCCTCCACGGAAGCTTTCGGGGCCACCACAACGGGAGTGACCTTCTTGGCGGGCTGCGAAGCAAGACGGCGCTTCAACAGCCGTTCCTCCTCTTTCGCCTCATCCATGATGCTAATAAGCAGACCGATACTTGCCTAATACGTTCGAGGCCTGGGAATGTAATACTTCAGATATTTATGTGCTTCGCCAACACGGCGTAATAAACGATGGAGATCCAGAATGATGGACGACGCATCGTTCGCGCACAGGCTTTTGTCAGGGGCTTCCTCGTCCGACGAAAATACGGGCCACAGTGTATGTTAGGACAAGCAGTAAGCAAATGAATGCCGAACTCATCTTGCATCTGGGCAGTAACGAGAGCCCGCAAGCGGACGCGCATAGTGGCAGAGATACTCGAGACAGAGCGCACGTACGTGCAGGGGCTTCGCGTTATTGTGGGGGTGCGTCCCTTCCTTCCCCCATAAGGATACAACAGCCCTGCACTGACGCGAACGCCATAACCCGCACAGGTCTTCCTCAACCCTTTGCGCAGCGCTTTAATGAGCCCATGCCCTATTATCGACTCAAAATCCCTCACTCAGGTAGCATCCGCAACCACCTACAGTATTACTCGGCCTAAATTGTTGCACTTCGTTGTTATTAACTCAACCCTAGATATTTTCTATTGTGGAAGCTTTGCTGGCCGTCAACCAGGAGCTACTCTTGAACTTGGAGTTACGATTCAAGAATTGGTCGCAGCGCCAATTGATTGGTGATGTATTTCTCCAAATGGTATCGCAGTTCCTCTCCAGGGCCGATTTCAGTTGGCAATATATATATATATAAATCACTAACCATTGTTATGCTGTAGAGTCCTCATTTGAAGGCGTATAGCGAATATTGCCGGAATTACGATTATGCTGTGAGTTATCTCGACCGATTACAAGCTTCGACACCCGCATTGGCTCAATTTATACAGGTTGTCCAATCGGATATTTTACTCATTATATTATATTAATTTTATAAAAATAATTTTACTCAATAATTTTAAAATACTTATTATAATATAAGTCTGATATCTGATAAAAATAATTTTAATCTTTCATTATATTATATTAATTTTCTCCCTCCCATCAGACTTGCCAGAGTTTTCCAGAAGCTAATGGACTGAGTCTGTCTTCATACCTCATTATGCCTGTCCAACGGATACCGCGCTACACTCTACTACTCCAAGTAACTTCATCACTGCTGCTAATAAAAGCAAAAAAAAAAAAGAATTAAAATGTTGATTTCTTATAACAGGACCTTTTGAAAAACACTCAAGATTCGCATCCCGACTTTCACAATATTCAATCTGCGCACATTCGAATGCAAGAGGTAAAAACACTAACAAAACAAAAAAAAACAAAAAAAATAAAATAATACTGTGTAAGTCAAACACGGGTGTAATTGTGATTATTGTTATTCGTTTATTCTGACGTACCATATATGCTACTTAAGGTTGCCGACTATGTCGACAGTAGCATGCAAATGGCACTTACCAGTTCTGTCCTGCTTCGCATCCAACGTCACTTGGGCGCAGATATTACAGTTCAGTAATTCGATGGTTTTGGCGTGTTTTATTTATATTTATATTTATATTTATATTTATATTTATATTTATTTATGTATTCTCGAATATAGGGGTTATTGGATACCACGACTTTGTTCAAGAAAGAAGGAAAGTTTAGACGGGTCCGGGGACCAATGGCAACCGACCGCCTGCAGTTCTTTCTCTTCAACGAGCTCCTATTGGTTGCTCAGAAGGTGCGGTTATTGATACTCGCTTCTTCTTATCAATTCTAATTGAATGTCCCTGGCAGAGTTTTGGTCACATACACTCATACAAATGGAAAGTCAACATTCCGCTTAAGGGTCTGTGGCTGCAGGACATACCAGACAACTCAATTCCAGGTTATATTATTATCAATTTCTATTTATTTTGTTGAATTTATTAATTTAATATTAATATTATATTAATTTTTGATTGAATTAACTTCATTTTTTCAGAGCTCAAAGCGTACAAGAATCTCTTCTATCTCGTGGGGCCCAAGAAAGCATGGATCATCAGCCCCAAGACGTGGACAGCAAAGGTGAGCCACAGCGACATTATGAAGAAGCGTTGACGTGTAAAGCTTCAATGCAACACTCCAAAAGGAAAAAGAGGCATGGGTGCGTGATCTGCAACAGTGTTTAGACGATTACAATACCAGACATCCAGATTGTAAAGGTATGCTCTCGCTTTCGCTTTCGCTTCTCTTCCCCCCCCCAATACGGCATGTGTGAGACAACAATATATTGTGGTTTAGGTCTCCGGAACGAGTTCAGAGACCCATTTAGCCATTCCAGCTCGATTGGCGGGCTCACGATTCGGCGAAAGGGCCGACCAATCGCCGCAGCCGATTCGACCGAAACCACGCGGGCAGTTGAGTCCTCCCCGCTCGGCCGCTCGCTTCCTTCAACGATCTCCTCGTCCTCTCCCGGAACCAAGGAGGTGCCGCTGGCGACCTCTCCTGTGCAATCCTGGACAGAGCTTTCCTCCGGGAAAAACGGCACGGATATGCAGCCGTCTGAGTCCTCCTCCTCCTCCTCCTCCTCTCTGGCCTTCCGCTCGGCTGGTGGATCCGCGCAGCACCGCAAGGGGTCGACCCTGCGCCGGCCTCGTCCGATGCCGGTGATCCTGCCTAGCCCTGATACCATCTTCACAGAGGGGTTGGCCACTGGAAACGACCGCACGGGTAGTAGGAGTGGAAGTAGTAGTAACGGTTCCACGACACAGGAGGAAGGGAAAGGGAAAGGGAAAGGGTTGGTGGACAGCAGCTGCAACGAGGATAACGCGGAGGTAGGGGTGAGGAAACCGTCCGCGCCCCCTGCACTGCCACCTCGGCCCCACATGACCAAAGCGGGCTCGGTTTACAGTAGCTGCAGCGAGATCCCCACATGGTCTCGACGTCCCTGCCCGCCTGTCCCGGCCACGCGGACGATGTCGCCCCCTTCGTCCCCTCAACCGCCCACCAGGAGCCCGAGCCTGCCGTCGCTGATGGCTCCCTGCAGCCCAACCCCAACACCGCAATGTAGCCCCGCGCCGGTCAGGCCCAGTTTCAAGTCACCTTCTGCAGCTTCGAGCCCCAGCCCTGTTGCGGAGTCCTCCAGTCTGGATTGCCGCCCGTTGTGTTCCAATCGGCATTTTTGTACCATCAAGGACGCGCAGGTAACCGTATTTCCTTTTCCTTTTTCTTTTGAGAAAAAATCAACCTATTCTCACCTTGACCCATCCAAGCACTGGAGGGATTACAAACACTCGACCTCGCACGCCGACGTTATGGCCAAGCTACGCAATCCCCAGGCTAAGGTAACACACCTTCTTGAGATGATGATTGTTATTTATTGTTATTAAGGGATAAAATAATATTTTGTTGTTACAGGTAAATCGCGGCAACACATTAGATAGTGGATTCCGCAAGCCAAAACCCGCAGCAACCTCCCTTTCGTGGCAGACCAAGGAAGTTTGAACATAGTTCAGTTCGGTTAGCCTCTGCCCCACAGCAATTTTGAGCCAGCTGTCGATGTTGTTTATTGTGTTGAGTTGCCAACAAACGTATGAAGATAACTATCAATCGCCCACCGCATCATCTCGTCCTGTGGCATCACGGACACTCTGTTCGAACTCGAGGTCGTGGAAAATCTTCAGGTTTCAACAAGGAAGAATTCGAGGTCTTGTGGGATGCTGTCAAGGGTCACCTGGATCTATAGGTTCTGTCTTCTGGTATGTGAGATCTGGCTTGTCTCTGGGCGAGGCCATCGACACAGTACGCTCCTTCACCCGCGCTATAATGCGTGCTGGCTTGGCGAAGGCAGACAAACCACTCTACGACGAATGCGAGTGAGAACTCATCAGACTAAGGGAGAACGACTGGGTGATAGAGGATTGGCAACCTCTTGCATTCCGCACGATCGAGACCAAGAAGGAGGGAGAAAGTCTTGTGGGAGTCATTATCGAGACCTCCCAAAACACCTGGATTGATACTTACTACCTTTTGCGCTGGAGTTCTTAAGCCGTGATGTTCTTGCCATTTAGAGCAGGAGTTTCCGTTGAAAGTAGTTCACAAATCGGTCGTAGTCTCCCATGAAACCCTTCAGGTCAACGTCGATGACGTCGGATGTAGGGGAGGTGAAGCCAGTTCGAGGGGAGGGGACCGATGTGAGAGGGAGGCAGATGGGAAACCGGATGGCAATACGACTCGGCCACCATCCTCGCTGCAGCTTGGCTTCTTTCCCAGTGGAAAGGGCAAGTCTCGTTCCGGGTGGGAGAGTAGACTCATCACAAGAGCCAGGCAGAAGATAACCACCAGGTGCCTAAGAAGGCTCATGGACCGTGTGGTAAATGGGATCAGGTGCATGAGCTGAAAGGCAGCCTAAAGGGCGCCTCGCTGAGTTTTTCCATCAAGGATATCTTTATCCGATTCTTATCCCAGTTCCATGTCGACAAATACCAGTAAATACCGGTTCCACTACAGGTCAATACCTCCACTGCCTCCCACCAACCAGGGACATCAAAAAGTCTCAGTTGTGGCCACCGCACTGCTTTACAGCGTTCTTCAGTCTATCACGATGGTGTCCACCTGGCTGGCCGGTGCGCTGTTGGCCGTTGAAAACGAAGAGGTTGATGTCGACGGAAGGGGGTCGCTGACGCTGGCCTGCCGCTCATCGATGACAAAAATTGGAGGGGAAGAGCCAGCGCTGTTCCTATCGCTGTCGCCGACTGCCTCGTCCTCCGAGCAGTCCTCCTCGTAACTTAGCAACCCATCCTGTTCGGGCGCCATCTCCTCCTCCTCCTCCTCCTCCTCCTCATCGTCGCTGTTACGTTCGATGCGGATGGGCCTTAGGATGACCTCCTGCGCTGCGGCGGTTGCGTCTTCTGCGAGTGCAAATCAACAGTCCTGATCAGGAATCGTTTTCCCACACTTGATTGTCCCACACATACACACACACACACACACACACGAGGACGACTAAGTCGTACCGGCTTGCTTGGCGGCCTCGGCATCGAGATCGATCTCCTGCACGCCAACTTCCTTTCGCTTCGCTCCGGCCAGCCCTGTGAATAGACCAGTGAGCGAATGCCAGGAATACGTCGATAAAGACTACGAGGAGGAGACGAGACGAACTCTGCTTCTTTTCTGACTTGTCGGGTTTGGTGAAAGTGCCGTCGGGGTGAACCTCGGCCTTCATCGTCTCCTCGTCCATCGCCTTGAGGATCGAATTGAAGTATTCGTCGATGACAAGCTCCTGTATGGGATAATACACTTATCAGCACTGGTATTATTATTATTATTATTATTATTATTATTATTATTATTATTATTATTATTATTATTA
>CDFF01069058.1:0-11225 GCA_000826265.1 Acanthamoeba culbertsoni
TGATTTAATGTGGGTACCGGTCGCCATAGGAGGCAAGGGTGGCCTGCGGAGACTTGGCGGTGGTCGACGGAGACGATGCGGTTTGATTGGTGGACGCGGGAATGGCCGGCGACGAATTGGAACGCGTCATCTGGCCAGTGGCGACTGGCGTGCCAGTCGCAGGTGACGTCGCGGAGACCGTGATTGAAGGTGCGGGCGATGAGGAAGACGATGCTGTGGGAGTCGCTGAGGCCGCCGCAGACGACGAAGCAGACGAGGCAGAGGCAGAGGACAGAGTGAAATTTCGCGGAAGAGTGTTGGAAGCGTAGGTTCGCGCAGGCGACGTGCCGCCGGCAGTGCCCCAGCGCGGCCGCGCGCCGGCCGTGGCGGCGGACGTGGATCCCACAGTTTCAGCTCCCTTGATTGTTGTCGACACCGATGACACCGACGACGCTGCCGGCACTGACGAGGATGCCGACGATGGAGAAGGCGACGCGGACGAAGAGATCACTGGGGCGGGCTTGCTGTTCAGGCCGCTGCTCGATGGGGAGGATGCGCCCACGGTGCTGCCCCAACGACGGAACGACCCCGAGCCGGCGCTGGCGGGCGACGAAGAGGAAGCGGCAGAGGAGGAAGGGGTCGTCGTGCTCAGACTGGTATGCGCGCGCTGTAGTGTGCCCGGGCTGCTCGCATTGACGGCGGAAGAGGTCGTGGCCGGCTTGTGTGTTGCAGAAGACGAAGAGGACAAGAAGGATGATGAAGAGGCGGGAGAGAAGGACGAGGTGGGCTTGGCTACGGCCGCGGCCGAGGCCGAGGACGTGACTGTTCGGGTTGATGAAGCCACAGAAGAGGCGACATTCGTCGGGCGAGAGGCTACAGAAGGGGACGAACTGGAGAGGACGCTATTCTGATATGGACTACGACTGCTGGCTGCTGAGCCGCTGGAGACCGTCGTCGCAGCCACTGGCGTGGAAGGTGCGGCGGCCGGCTTTACGACAGCTGGAGAGGCGACTGAAGGTGCAGTGGTGGTCTTCTTCCTGAAGGAGAAGCCACACTTGACGCAAAAGTTGGGACTTCCCTGGTGGTCAGGGGTCAGCACATCATGAGCAATCCAATCACGGCCGCCACTTAAGGAGGCCTCAAAAATTAATTGACGAGAGAGGGAGGAGAACTGCAGGTGTACCTTGTATCCAACGCCGCACTTTGGGCAGTTCCCATCGGGGTTCTCGCGGGCCATCATGGACTGCCGCTTGAACGACGCTCCACACGACGTGCAAAACGATGGTGTGCCCTGTTCGAAAGATGTGTAAAGGAGCGAAAAAGTACCGCAACTAGATGTAGGGTACAACCTTGTAGGGAGTATGACATTTGTAACACTCGCCTTGTCAAAGATGGATTAGTAACGGGGCGGGGTGCGCAAAGGCGGTTGGGGCCTGTACCACTATTCATACCGCGAAATTGGATATCTGCCGGTAGCAATCCGTGAGGACTCCCCTACCCTGGTAACAACTTTGAACCGGCCAGCGGTTAACCGCAAGGCTGACTGAGTACTCAGAGTATGAAAGCGGAATGTTGTGTCCATGGCTTACATTCCAGCACAATATCTTGTCTATTTCTCTTGTGCACTTCGGACAGTCAAAAGAAAGTGGCACCCATAGAACCCAGCAACCCCCAGTTAGCTCTTGGCGGTTGATTGATCATTTTAAATCAAGTGCATCAATCGTGGCTAACATGGGAAGCAAAGTTCTACCCTTTGCACTCTTCGTATCTCTCCTTCTTCTTCCTTATCTGTGCTCCGCCTCGCAAGATGACCTCCACGAAGTGGTAGCACGAGTCTCAGCCGCCAGTGCCGAACCCAAGGCCAAACTTGCAATCCTCGACAAGATTGCTCATATGGGTTACGGTGCTGAATGCCCTAAATCGAACCAGGCGTTTGTCGACGTGAAGCTCCCCCAGAAGGAGACAAGCCACCTCAGGCGCATGGGCCTTAACTTTACCCTTGTTGACGATCCCGTGCAAGCCGAGTTTAAGCGCTTTGTTGAGAGTGCCCGAAGGGACAAACGTGACGTTGGTGACGAGAGGTCCAACCCGTTCCAGTCCCTCTATAACAGATACCATTCGCAGCAGGACATCTCTGACTTCCTCGACGCCATCGTTACCGCTTATCCACACATTGCCCGCAAGTACTCTATTGGCCTGTCTGCTCGTGGAGCCGACCTTTGGGCCATTCGGATTACCGACACTCCTGGTAAGGGAAATATGGCGACCATTTATTATTTATTTATTTATTTATTTATTTATTTATTGAATAAAGAGAAAAAACGAAAAGAAACAACAATAACTGAAGCAAATTTGTTCTCTCGTCATGGTCAGATGTGAACGAAGTGGGCGAGGTCGAGTTCCAGTACATCGCTAACATGCATGGAGATGAGGTTGTGGGTCGCGAGCTGTCGCTTTACTTCATCTACCACCTCTGCTCAAACTACGACCAGCCGCGCATCAAGAAGCTTATTGACAACACCGACATACACATCCTGCCCACCATGAACCCCGATGGTGAGTCGCTTTCGTTGTCGTGTGCTGTTTTATTTATTTATTTATTTTGGTGGAGATCACGTGCCCTAATGCTACCTACCAACCTCTCCCCCCATTTTTTCCAGGTTTCGCTTCTGGTCGTCGTGGCAATGGTAACGGTAGGGACTTAAACAGGTAATGCCTACATCCCCCCCACTATATGCATATTAATATATTTGCATGCAAAAACAATGTTCATATCACGTACGTGAATATTTATTTATATTCGTTTCACAGGGATTTTCCAGACCAGTACTATCAGCTGAGCTGGGGCGGGTCCGTCCCCATGCCCCCTCTGGGAAGTGGAGACGGTTCGTTCGTGCTGCCGTCAGGTCAGTTCCAGCCGGAAGTGCTCGCCGTCATGAGGTGGATGGGCCATCATAACTTTGCCCTCGCCGCCAACTATCACGGCGGCTCCGTTGTTGCCAACTATCCCTTCGACGGTAATCACAATCACCAGAGCGGCCGCATCGCCCAATCGCCCGACGACCAGCTCTACAAGTACATTTTTTTTTTTTTTTGTTGTTTTGTTTTGTTTTGTAGTTACCTCTATTTTTTCCCTCCAATTAGCCAAACTAACCTTTTTTTTTTTGCGACCATTAAAAAAAATAATAATCAAAAATTTAAAAAAAAACGAAAGGCAGCTGGCCCGCACTTATGCATCGCATAACCCTAAGATGTCCACCTCGCGGGAGTTCCCGAGCGGAATCACCAACGGGGCCGAGTGGTACGTCTTGTACGGCGGAATGCAGGACTACGCTTATCTGTGGCACGGCACGATGCACATCACGATCGAGCTGTCGGACGACAAGTGGCCCAACCCGCAGACGCTGACCCGCTTCTGGAACGACAACCGCGAGTCGATGCTCGCCTACGCCGAGCAGACCTACTATCGCGTTTGGGGCGTGGTCACGGACTGCGCCACGAACGCGGCGATCAAGGTGGGCCACGTCGAGCCGGCGTTGGCCTCCTGCTCGACCGCCAACTGCATGTACCAGGCGAGCAGGCTTGACGAGCAGACCGGCGACTACCATCGCCTGCTGCCGCGGGCCTCGGCCACGTATCGGTTGACCGCTCGGGCACCCGGCTACGCGGAGGCAAGCAAGACTGTGTATGTGCCAGCGAACATGGAGCATCCCCTTCGGGTGGACTTCTGTCTCAATAAGCAGTAGTGTGTTTGCCAAGTTGAACTGGAATGTTTGAGTAACGAATAATTATTGCGCAAATGGATATTTTGTGGTTCCCTTTTTTATGTAGTCTTCCCCAAAATAATGTTGGCAATTTCAGATTCTGTTGGGGAAAAAGGAAATCTAAGCCAACAGTACCAGCATGATGGAGGAAGTTGCCTTGAGTGAAGAAGCAATTGTCATTAGCAAGTGTATTGACGAAGCGCAGGAGAAGGGAGTGACTGACCTCTACTTTTTCGGCTCTGCTCTTTACAGCCCACAAGCAAGAGATTTCGACTTCATTGCATGTGGTTTACCAGCCAATCCAACCTCCAGGAACCTGCTTATCAACTCCATGTCTGAGAGGACGGGCAAGAAAATCGACGTCCACTGCCTCGACAGTGTGGACACCCCTTGGCTGAGGAGGTTGTGTCTGGATGGTGTAGGCGTATGGCTACTCCGCAACGGCAGAATAACGCATAGGGCCAACAGAATCATGGAGGGAACAGCAAAAGCAACTTATGTGGGCCGATTAGGACCAAGGATGTTTGTGAGGTTCCTCGTGAGCGAGTTGAAGGTATTCACGCGCCATCTCCATGTGGCACTCAGGAGCAGGGAATCAGTATGGTTCTCGGACCTCTACGATGCCTCACAGAGGCTGTGGAAACTCTTTCTGGACTTCATGAAAGAACTCTACGAGCTGAACAATAGGAGGAATATCGTCGAGACTCTCGCGGCGGTATTGTCTAAAGAACTACCAGAACTACGAGACATGGTCGAATATTGTCAGGAACACCTCCACAGCGAGTTGCACCATAACACGATCCCGGAGTACAATCTTTCAGCAGTCGGACAAACGGTTTATGAAACGGTCAGAGAGTACGCGAGCCCTTCCATCACAAACCAGAGAGTTCAATAATCATTTCGCAAGTAGTATACTTAGGGCGAGCATCCATTCTATAGGGCCGCGGGAAGCTATCATCGACGTAGTCAACCAGATAGAGACAGCTCCTGCTGGCCAGTTCGACCAGATAAGAGTGCCTGATGATGTCCTGAGGTGAGGGAGTTGTTTTTGGTTTTTATGTCCGTATGTCACCTATAAGTCCTCTCAGGTGCCTTCCGTTACGACATGACCAGAGGACAATCGTCCTCGATGAATCACCAACGTTTGCTGAAGAGGAACTAATCTCCGACCTTACACCCGAAGAGTTAAGTCCGAGGGGACAGTACGACGATAGCTTTGAAACCGCTCCTCTGGGTAAACGAAGGTTGCCCCAGCAGCGGAGACAGATTCTCCACGGAGGAGAGGAAGAGGAACACCTCGACTACGATGCTGCAGGGAACCATGACCAATCATCACGGCCTACGCACTACCGAGAATTGAGCGCGCGACCGGAAAAGCGGAGAAAGTGGAGCGACAACGCCAACCGGAGGCCAGGAAGAGGTTTGAATGATTGAAAAGCCGCCAATCAGTCCTTTGGCCTTCACGTTTCAAGCGTAATTGTCCCTTTTCTTTTTCTTTTCTTGCCTCGCAAGTTAGCTGGAGCAACATGTTCGCCGTCACACGAGGAGCAGTTCGCTCTCTCAGGGCAACGGTTCCTTGAGCAGCACCGAATCCACAATATAAATATACCCTGAGAGCTCGGCAAATACAATTCGCCTCACACTCCCAACACACAACATGAAGCTCGCTCTTGCCCTTGTTGCCCTCTGCGTTCTTCTGGTCTCTGGTGCCCAGGGCCAGCTGTTCTTCTGTCAGGACTCCGTCTATGATCCCAGCCAGCCGTCTTTCAACAACATCCTCAGCTTCTATGCCGAGCGTTCTGTTTTCAAGCAGCTCCGCAACTACTTCTCCGAAATCACCTCCAACGTCGACCTCGGCAATACCACCGTTGAGGCCGAAGTCATCGAGCTCTTGAAGGCCAAGCTCACCGAGAAGGGCTATGACCTCGCCTCCAACAGCTTCACCATCACCCGCTCCAACGGTGACATCACCATGGACACTGGCCTTGGCGTCAACCCGCCCCTTGACAACCACGGTGGTCGCTACTCTCTCGGCAAGCCTATGCTGTGCCGTGACTTCGACACTCTTGTGTTCGACTACACCTACGTCACCCGCACCGGCAAGCAGTACAAGTTCTGGTCCCAGGCTGTCCAAACTAGCGTCCAGAAGCAGTGGTTCGCTTTCCGCTGGAACATCATGGTTAACTAAGACCATCACCATTTTACCCGCGGAGCACAACAGTTTCATGTACAACTATCCGTGATATTATTATTATTAAAGCTACCTCCGTTGTTGGCATAAGTGTGTGTACGCTTCACAAATTTGCTGCGTCCACAAGCCTAACCTTGGGCACCCCGATGAATTCAACGTCGCTGAAGCCGTCCGGGTGAAGTCCAACAGGAAGGTCCGCATCCACCCACACGGGCTGTTTCATGTGCCACTCGTTCATCAACCGGCGCAGGGGTATGCGTCCCTTGTCGAGGCTCACTTCGGTGAAGCGTAAGACTTGGGCGTGATTCGCTGAAGTCACCAACTCAACGGTTATGTTCTTGCTCGCCTCCTCCACGGAAGCTTTCGGGGCCACCACAACGGGAGTGACCTTCTTGGCGGGCTGCGAAGCAAGACGGCGCTTCAACAGCCGTTCCTCCTCTTTCGCCTCATCCATGATGCTAATAAGCAGACCGATACTTGCCTAATACGTTCGAGGCCTGGGAATGTAATACTTCAGATATTTATGTGCTTCGCCAACACGGCGTAATAAACGATGGAGATCCAGAATGATGGACGACGCATCGTTCGCGCACAGGCTTTTGTCAGGGGCTTCCTCGTCCGACGAAAATACGGGCCACAGTGTATGTTAGGACAAGCAGTAAGCAAATGAATGCCGAACTCATCTTGCATCTGGGCAGTAACGAGAGCCCGCAAGCGGACGCGCATAGTGGCAGAGATACTCGAGACAGAGCGCACGTACGTGCAGGGGCTTCGCGTTATTGTGGGGGTGCGTCCCTTCCTTCCCCCATAAGGATACAACAGCCCTGCACTGACGCGAACGCCATAACCCGCACAGGTCTTCCTCAACCCTTTGCGCAGCGCTTTAATGAGCCCATGCCCTATTATCGACTCAAAATCCCTCACTCAGGTAGCATCCGCAACCACCTACAGTATTACTCGGCCTAAATTGTTGCACTTCGTTGTTATTAACTCAACCCTAGATATTTTCTATTGTGGAAGCTTTGCTGGCCGTCAACCAGGAGCTACTCTTGAACTTGGAGTTACGATTCAAGAATTGGTCGCAGCGCCAATTGATTGGTGATGTATTTCTCCAAATGGTATCGCAGTTCCTCTCCAGGGCCGATTTCAGTTGGCAATATATATATATATAAATCACTAACCATTGTTATGCTGTAGAGTCCTCATTTGAAGGCGTATAGCGAATATTGCCGGAATTACGATTATGCTGTGAGTTATCTCGACCGATTACAAGCTTCGACACCCGCATTGGCTCAATTTATACAGGTTGTCCAATCGGATATTTTACTCATTATATTATATTAATTTTATAAAAATAATTTTACTCAATAATTTTAAAATACTTATTATAATATAAGTCTGATATCTGATAAAAATAATTTTAATCTTTCATTATATTATATTAATTTTCTCCCTCCCATCAGACTTGCCAGAGTTTTCCAGAAGCTAATGGACTGAGTCTGTCTTCATACCTCATTATGCCTGTCCAACGGATACCGCGCTACACTCTACTACTCCAAGTAACTTCATCACTGCTGCTAATAAAAGCAAAAAAAAAAAAGAATTAAAATGTTGATTTCTTATAACAGGACCTTTTGAAAAACACTCAAGATTCGCATCCCGACTTTCACAATATTCAATCTGCGCACATTCGAATGCAAGAGGTAAAAACACTAACAAAACAAAAAAAAACAAAAAAAATAAAATAATACTGTGTAAGTCAAACACGGGTGTAATTGTGATTATTGTTATTCGTTTATTCTGACGTACCATATATGCTACTTAAGGTTGCCGACTATGTCGACAGTAGCATGCAAATGGCACTTACCAGTTCTGTCCTGCTTCGCATCCAACGTCACTTGGGCGCAGATATTACAGTTCAGTAATTCGATGGTTTTGGCGTGTTTTATTTATATTTATATTTATATTTATATTTATATTTATATTTATTTATGTATTCTCGAATATAGGGGTTATTGGATACCACGACTTTGTTCAAGAAAGAAGGAAAGTTTAGACGGGTCCGGGGACCAATGGCAACCGACCGCCTGCAGTTCTTTCTCTTCAACGAGCTCCTATTGGTTGCTCAGAAGGTGCGGTTATTGATACTCGCTTCTTCTTATCAATTCTAATTGAATGTCCCTGGCAGAGTTTTGGTCACATACACTCATACAAATGGAAAGTCAACATTCCGCTTAAGGGTCTGTGGCTGCAGGACATACCAGACAACTCAATTCCAGGTTATATTATTATCAATTTCTATTTATTTTGTTGAATTTATTAATTTAATATTAATATTATATTAATTTTTGATTGAATTAACTTCATTTTTTCAGAGCTCAAAGCGTACAAGAATCTCTTCTATCTCGTGGGGCCCAAGAAAGCATGGATCATCAGCCCCAAGACGTGGACAGCAAAGGTGAGCCACAGCGACATTATGAAGAAGCGTTGACGTGTAAAGCTTCAATGCAACACTCCAAAAGGAAAAAGAGGCATGGGTGCGTGATCTGCAACAGTGTTTAGACGATTACAATACCAGACATCCAGATTGTAAAGGTATGCTCTCGCTTTCGCTTTCGCTTCTCTTCCCCCCCCCAATACGGCATGTGTGAGACAACAATATATTGTGGTTTAGGTCTCCGGAACGAGTTCAGAGACCCATTTAGCCATTCCAGCTCGATTGGCGGGCTCACGATTCGGCGAAAGGGCCGACCAATCGCCGCAGCCGATTCGACCGAAACCACGCGGGCAGTTGAGTCCTCCCCGCTCGGCCGCTCGCTTCCTTCAACGATCTCCTCGTCCTCTCCCGGAACCAAGGAGGTGCCGCTGGCGACCTCTCCTGTGCAATCCTGGACAGAGCTTTCCTCCGGGAAAAACGGCACGGATATGCAGCCGTCTGAGTCCTCCTCCTCCTCCTCCTCCTCTCTGGCCTTCCGCTCGGCTGGTGGATCCGCGCAGCACCGCAAGGGGTCGACCCTGCGCCGGCCTCGTCCGATGCCGGTGATCCTGCCTAGCCCTGATACCATCTTCACAGAGGGGTTGGCCACTGGAAACGACCGCACGGGTAGTAGGAGTGGAAGTAGTAGTAACGGTTCCACGACACAGGAGGAAGGGAAAGGGAAAGGGAAAGGGTTGGTGGACAGCAGCTGCAACGAGGATAACGCGGAGGTAGGGGTGAGGAAACCGTCCGCGCCCCCTGCACTGCCACCTCGGCCCCACATGACCAAAGCGGGCTCGGTTTACAGTAGCTGCAGCGAGATCCCCACATGGTCTCGACGTCCCTGCCCGCCTGTCCCGGCCACGCGGACGATGTCGCCCCCTTCGTCCCCTCAACCGCCCACCAGGAGCCCGAGCCTGCCGTCGCTGATGGCTCCCTGCAGCCCAACCCCAACACCGCAATGTAGCCCCGCGCCGGTCAGGCCCAGTTTCAAGTCACCTTCTGCAGCTTCGAGCCCCAGCCCTGTTGCGGAGTCCTCCAGTCTGGATTGCCGCCCGTTGTGTTCCAATCGGCATTTTTGTACCATCAAGGACGCGCAGGTAACCGTATTTCCTTTTCCTTTTTCTTTTGAGAAAAAATCAACCTATTCTCACCTTGACCCATCCAAGCACTGGAGGGATTACAAACACTCGACCTCGCACGCCGACGTTATGGCCAAGCTACGCAATCCCCAGGCTAAGGTAACACACCTTCTTGAGATGATGATTGTTATTTATTGTTATTAAGGGATAAAATAATATTTTGTTGTTACAGGTAAATCGCGGCAACACATTAGATAGTGGATTCCGCAAGCCAAAACCCGCAGCAACCTCCCTTTCGTGGCAGACCAAGGAAGTTTGAACATAGTTCAGTTCGGTTAGCCTCTGCCCCACAGCAATTTTGAGCCAGCTGTCGATGTTGTTTATTGTGTTGAGTTGCCAACAAACGTATGAAGATAACTATCAATCGCCCACCGCATCATCTCGTCCTGTGGCCACTGTTCGTCATGAAGAGAATGTTCATTTCGATCATGAAGCTTACTGCAGCATTTGCAAGAGGTTGCCAATCCTCTATCACCCAGTCGTTCTCCCTTAGTCTGATGAGTTCTCTCTCGCATTCCTCGTAGAGTGGTTTGTCTGCCTTGGCCAAGCCAGCACGCAATATAGCGCGGGTGAAGGAGGGTACTGTGTCGATGGCCTCGCCCAGAGACAAGCCAGATCTCACATACCCGAAGACAGATGAACTGAAAGGCAGCCTAAAG
The DNA here is from genome assembly GCA_000826265.1 of Acanthamoeba culbertsoni. Lineage (NCBI taxonomy): Eukaryota > Discosea > Longamoebia > Acanthamoebidae > Acanthamoeba > Acanthamoeba culbertsoni. The sequence goes on from CDFF01069058.1 coordinate 10,212, forward strand.
GGCGCCTCGCTGAGTTTTTCCATCAAGGATATCTTTATCCGATTCTTATCCCAGTTCCATGTCGACAAATACCAGTAAATACCGGTGTAAAAGTTAGATGGGTTCCGTAAAACTGTTGCGAAGATGAGACATGCACCAGGCTTCCACTACAGGTCAATACCTCCACTGCCTCCCACCAACCAGGGACATCAAAAAGTCTCAGTTGTGGCCACCGCACTGCTTTACAGCGTTCTTCAGTCTATCACGATGGTGTCCACCTGGCTGGCCGGTGCGCTGTTGGCCGTTGAAAACGAAGAGGTTGATGTCGACGGAAGGGGGTCGCTGACGCTGGCCTGCCGCTCATCGATGACAAAAATTGGAGGGGAAGAGCCAGCGCTGTTCCTATCGCTGTCGCCGACTGCCTCGTCCTCCGAGCAGTCCTCCTCGTAACTTAGCAACCCATCCTGTTCGGGCGCCATCTCCTCCTCCTCCTCCTCCTCCTCCTCATCGTCGCTGTTACGTTCGATGCGGATGGGCCTTAGGATGACCTCCTGCGCTGCGGCGGTTGCGTCTTCTGCGAGTGCAAATCAACAGTCCTGATCAGGAATCGTTTTCCCACACTTGATTGTCCCACACATACACACACACACACACACACACGAGGACGACTAAGTCGTACCGGCTTGCTTGGCGGCCTCGGCATCGAGATCGATCTCCTGCACGCCAACTTCCTTTCGCTTCGCTCCGGCCAGCCCTGTGAATAGACCAGTGAGCGAATGCCAGGAATACGTCGATAAAGACTACGAGGAGGAGACGAGACGAACTCTGCTTCTTTTCTGACTTGTCGGGTTTGGTGAAAGTGCCGTCGGGGTGAACCTCGGCCTTCATCGTCTCCTCGTCCATCGCCTTGAGGATCGAATTGAAGTATTCGTCGATGACAAGCTCCTGTATGGGATAATACACTTATCAGCACTGGTATTATTATTATTATTATTATTATTATTATTATTATTATTATTATTATTATTATTATTA
>CDFF01069062.1:0-10643 GCA_000826265.1 Acanthamoeba culbertsoni
TTTAATTCAGTTCACGCTAAAGCGCTTTAGCTGATTAATAACGCCACCAACCTTACACCCTTTGCCTTCGGTAGCTGTCGCTCGGGGCTGACATAAATGCGAGGCGCGGTGACGGGAGAACGTTTCTCTTCAACCAAGCATGCTATGTCCCATGGGATCCTCGCGACGATCTACCTAAGTGGATCATCAGCCTGATCGACCGTACGAATTCTATTACGGATCGGGGGAGTCTCCTTAACAACACGCGCAATTTTCACAACACAGGAGGAGCAAACCCATGGATGTGCGTGGACAATAAAGGATATACCCCGTGGCCTGAGTGGACGCACGAGCAAGAGGACTCACTTCACTCAGCAGTCATCAAATGGAAGGAGTTTCTTTCGGGCCTCGGCTTTCCCTTCCATCCCTAAACCTTGCAACGAATAAATGATTTCTATGGATTTGTGTGAGCTACGCAACTTAGTTTTTTTTACGTATTGAGAGACATGGTACGACTGTCTGCCAGCTGGCAAAGGTGACGGGCTGGGCAGGCTCTCGCCTGTTTCTGTGATCTCTCTGCATTCAACCACAGGTGAGCGAGCTTGCAGACAACCACCCCTTGCAACATTATAGACTCGAAGGAAGGACACTCTTGTTCTTTATGCTGACCCGGAAAAGTTGCGCATATTTTTTCCATCGATGAACAACCGTTGTTCCGTCCCCATTCCGCGCGCACGCGTAGGTACGAATTATATGTGGATTTTCGCGTTGTGTGTACATAATTATGTGTGGGTGTGTGTATATATATATATTTAGAGTGAGTATTCACCTTTTTCGTTCGAACAAGGAATGGCTACGGGAGCCGCGCAGCGATCGCCGAGACATCAGCAACAACCAACAGACATACTCACAAAGCAACAGATTCAGGGCAATTCCTTTCACGTACACGCATGCACACGCGCACACGCATACGTAGTGTGTCTCTGAATCTGATTGTTTGGATGCCACAGACGTGAGAGAGAGAGCAGGAAGAGATGTACGGTGAGAGCTCTAGAGGGGTGTTCGTTGGCGTCAACCTCCATTCACAGCAAGCGAAGACCATATTGAAGTAATAAATACAAAATAAATCAAGAAACATATTTTCGTGGGCAAGGGTGTGAGGGTGAAGGCGAGTTCCTTGGGCGGCTAGGGAGGGGAGTGCTGTGGCTGCACCAATGATCGTGCCGGTCTGCGACGCGTATGGGACGAAGGCCCTCACTCGTTCTTCTGGAATTGTTACCACAGCACGCGAAAGGGGGCGTTGGGTGGGCACACGATTGGGGGCATACTGAAGGAAAAAGCAAAGGAAAAGGACGATGGGGAAAGAAAAATAAAAGGACGTGGGTACTCCGGCCACGGTTCTCGAAAAACAGAATGCTGGTCCTTATTTACAATTTATTGGCGAAGTCAGCGATACGAGAGTATCGCCTTCGGCAAAGGCGATCTCTACCCTTCCGCGACAAGTCCTGAGGTGAGCGGGTAGCATACAACCACAAGTTCCCACCAACTCTCGCACTCTCAACTAATTCAGTTGACCAGTCGGCTTCAATGCCTGATAGTTGCAGATTGCACTCGGGGCAGGACACGCTGAAAAGAGAGCCGATATACCCCTTCCTGCAGTCTTGTGTTAGAAGGCGAAACACCACCATGTGGAGAGCTCTCAGAACAGCACTCAAAAGAACAGCACTGAGCCTTGGGGTAAGGGGCTAGTAAGATTCCAGCATGCAGCAACACCAGAGGCAACCTTAGCAAGCAACTTCCGTGCACGAGCTTCCTCACTAGGATTCAGTAGCTTGTGTTCGTCAATGTTCGGTCGGAAGGGAACAAGGCACCCTTGGTGGTCTCTGTTGCAAGCGTGAGGGCTGAAGCTCCATGCCCTCAACTGTTGCTACCACAGTGAGAGGGAGCCGTATGGAGGCGTTCATCTGTTGTTTTGAAGGGAGGCTTAGTGCAGAAGTGGTACACTAGGTACCGAGGCGCAACGAGTTTTGCGGTCACCAGAAAGGAAAAAATGGACAAATCCTATTTTATGATTGGATCCTTCTGTCGCCTTGTTAGATTCTGATTGGTTATTTCTGGCCGTCCCCCCCCTTGAACACCGTGGGCGCCGGTCCGCCGTTCCATCCGTTGATTCGACCGCACTGAGAAAATACGCAAGAAACACCTTTTCAGGCGTTTTTTCTGACAGTGAGTGGACGAATGCGGCTGGGCACAAGTTGGCGTTGGCATCTGCCTCCGCTACCTTTCGTCTGAGTTTCGCTAATAGAAAATCTTACGGAAGGTTTTTACTCAACCAATCCTGAACCGTTGCGCCACCCTATGGTACACCAGGCCGGGGTATGTTTGTCGGCGAAAAGTCGCTAAATACGCTTGGGTTTTTTTTGTGAATCCTTTCGGACAGACAAGCAAGCAAAATGAATCGCTCGGGCGTTACCAAACCGCACGTTTACGTTTGGCCAAAACTCGAAAGAACTGCGCGCCCGTAGCCTGAGGGACGCTGGCTCGAGACAAGCCGCTGCCGTGGAGCGCACCCCCGCACTTTTTTTTTATAAGCCGCCGGGAAGGCTGCTCCAATCTCACACTGCACTGAGCGATCTAAGCCCCACTACACTAGCATGTCCTTCTTTCACTTTATGGAGCAAAATCAATGGAGCACAAACAATCCAATAGGATCTCCATTGAGACTCTCCTCCAATAATGTCCCAGATCAAGTGCAAATCACAGTAGATGCCAGTGAAGAGGAGAAAAGAAGAAGATTTTTTACCTTTGAGACTTCCTCTTCTCCTGCTAAAGGCCACCTCATCCCCACGGCCTCGCCTCATCCCCAGTCACTTCTCCCCTCAAGCACCGCAAGATGCACGAGTTCATGCTTCTTAAAGAACGAGAAAAGATGCACATGAAAGAGTTGGCGAGCAGCTTGTCTATTTCCTCTGTTGCAAAGAAGCCTGGTGCTGAACAGGCCATAGGCGTCATAACCAGCGGAGGCGACGCACAGAGCATGAATGCTGCAGTCCGTGCTATAATCGACATCGTGGGGTGTGTGCGCAGGCCGTCCCAATCTACATCAACCCTGATCTCACTACTGCCAGGTACACTATGAGCAGTGGCAGGTGATGGAAAGCAAGGAAAATCCACAAATGGGACCTCGTGCTGATGAGGGAGATCTTGCTTCCTGCACCACATACATATGTTTTCAAATAGGGCAGCTATACATGCTACTCTCTGCGATATTGTAAGTGAGGTGCGTGGCACTGTGGCGGTGCGCTCAGCCTGCGGATGGGGGACGCAGGCTTGAGACAAGCCGCTGCCGATGGAGCGCACCCACGTACTTTTTTTCCTTCCCCTTTTTCTTTGAGTAAAATTAATAACTTAATATTGTGCCTTACATGCTTTTCCCTTTCACTTGAGTGTTGGGGTTAAAGCTGAGCCTTCATGTCTTCTGGTGTGAGTTCGCCGCGGAGCGAGGTGAGCATGAGTCGACGCACGGTCTCTCGCGGATAATTCTTGCCCAATAGATAGGCCAGCTTGGTCACGGCGGCCTCGGTCGTCATGTCGCACCCAATGATGGCCCCGCTCGTGCCGAGGCTGGTCTCATAGTCGGCCCGCCGCACTCGCCCTGGTTTCGTCGGCATTACACGAACAGGCGATCATCACCACCATCATCATCATCATCATCATCATGTGGGATCGCCCAAGAGATAGGTAACAGAGCAAAGCCGGAGGAGAAATATACTGTAGGGGGGGGGATACCTTTGTAGCACTGCGAGGTAATGACCACTACAACGCCGCGCTCGATGGCAGCCTTGAGCGCATTGATGAGGCATCTCTTTTTCGACGGCGCGTTCCCTTATCGCAATAAACGCGTTGATCTCAACAAAATATCGCCCAATCTATCTCGGGAATTCTACCCTACCTGACCCATAGCTTCGCACGATCAGGCCTTCCAGCGGAGGTTGCAGCAGATTTTCGACCAACTGCATGATAAAGCCCTCCAATGAGATCCACCCTACAATTGGTGTATTGGGAGGGGAATCGGGGAAGGGTAAAACGAGCCTTGGCGTCGTAGCCGGGCACCAGATGAAGCACAGCAATGTGAGTGTTGAACTTCTTCCACACCCTGAACCGCTCTAAGGATCTTGAGATTAACGCATTTAACTTTAAGGCAACAAAAGAAAATGCATGCTTCTTAAGTGGTACCCTTGGGTTGCCTAGCGACGAATTGGTAGTCGACGTGGATGTCGACACCAAGCACGCCCAGCGGAGGATAGTTCGCCGACTCGAAAGCGGCCACGCCTGATTTTGCCGTGAAGAGAATCACAACGCCTCATTATATCATCAACGAGGAAAAAAAAAATAATCGGGGAAATCCAGCGAGGAAAATATTTTACCCCAATTGTCAACTTTGGAAGAGCGATTCCCGCGCAGGATCTTGTTGTTGAAGAAGATGACCACTTCGGGCAGGTCCACCTCCTTTGCGATGATCATCGATGCAATCAAGTTCCTGTGTCCCCTGTCGTCAGGCTCGGCTGCCGGAAATTGAAACGGCACACAAGAGGGAGGGGTGCCGATCGAGGAACGACAGTCATCAAATGAGGGAGGTGGTGGGGCTTGCCTGCGCGCGTCCGTGATGGAGTTTTCCAGCGGTATTTGAGACCCGGTGAGGACTACCGTTTTCCCCAAATTCTCCAACATGAATGAGAGCGCCGAGGCCGTATACTAGAATAGTAGTACCAGTTATAATTAATTATTTATTTTTGACACCCGAATAAATTATTATTATTCTTATTATTCTTATTATGCATAAAAACCAGGTAAATAAGTCATGGTTGAACAGAGAAGAGGAAACGTACAGCCATCGTGTCGGTGCCGTGTATGATGAGGAAGCCTTGATAATCCCAATAGTTGCTTTCAATTAGGTTTGCAATTGACACCCAGTCTGCATGCGATTATTAGGATCTCACGATTGGTGGGCATGGTAGATGAATTAGATGGAGTTGGCCTGTACCTGACGGCTCCATGTCCGAAGAGTCGATAGGAGGGTCGAACTCTACCATATCATAAGTCGGCAATCGGGGGTCCTTGAGTGCTTCAATGGCAGCCTATGGATTACATCCAATCCAGTGGAAGTTCAGTAAATTGCGACAGAGTCACGAGACGCTCGTACAAGCTGCGAGTTCAGGTAGCCTTTAACTGGGCGAAGAGAGCCGAAATCATCTCTCTTCATTCCGAGCGTGCCGCCGGTGTAAATAATTAAGATGTCCGCCTTGCGAGCATAGCCAAGCCTAGTCTCGTTTACCGGATGTGAATCTGATGCCATTAGATCAGTAATTCTGTGTCCTTTTTCCTTGAAAAGAAACCCATCGGATCCCTCGAGAAAAAGGGAGGAAAATACTCGAGCCTTGCCACGAAAGATTCACACAAGTCTGCACACGTTGGGCGACTTCACCCTTGGGTGCTCTGCACCCATTGGTGCTCTGATATGACTGCAGCAAGAAGAGGAAGAAACCGATGGTGCCGTGCTCTTGCTCACCATTGCAGTGCCGAACAGCAGCTGCTGATCTCCAATCAACGAGCAGCCATCCTCTTGGTGGGTGGAGGACCACTCTCCTTCGCTGAAATTCTTTTTTCATTCTTTTTTCTCTTGCTTCTTGATTGTGTTGACATGGAATGTTTGCTCCCCCTTGAAACACACACGTAACCAATCACTCTCTTTCTCAATATTAGGATTTAGCCACAATTCGAGATTCCAGACAACTAAAAAAATGTTTCCCGGCAGTCTTTTTCAGTTGCATTGCACCACAGTTATATACACACCTTACAAAGTATTGTGCTTCTGTTAAACCTTATCCTACTGCTTGTTCTCTTGTTCCCACTGGAGCTTACCCATAAAATCCCAACCTGCCAACGGTAGAGGTTCAAGTTAGACAAGTCTGCCACATCTATCTTTCAGCTGAAAGGTAGACACCACCCATATATTGTGCATCTTGTCAATTTGTCCTTCCATGAATTCAAGTCCCCCGATTGATCGGCTCACAAGAAGCACAATACACCCTAGACGCCACATGCGCAACAAATATTCAAGTGGTGCTGGCGCCGAGGAAACCGGAAGAAATTATAATCCCCTAAAGTGCCTCTTTACTGTTAAGGATAGGGTGGAGGAGCCAGAGACGATTCTTTTGTACAATGTATGGCATCGTAGCGAAGACTGCTCCTCCGGCGGAAGTGGCCAGCCCGCTCACCGCGCTGATACTTGACACATCGGATCCCAGGGGCACGTTGCCTATCCGCCATAGCGTGAAGAGGTCTTTCATGCTCTCCAGCTTCTCCACGATGTCTCCCTGCTGCGACACAGGATGGCGCATAAACTGCCGACACAGCTGCTCGTTCCCGGAGATCTTCCATGCGCAGTAATCCAACAATGAGAATACTTCCTTTTGGTGGCTTCGGTCGAAACTGTAGCCCACATCTGTCTTGTACAGGGCTCGATGCTGCACTCGAGCCTTTGTGCCCGACTGGTTGCTCGCCGCGACAAACGACACGATGAGACAGTTAGGCAGGTTCTCGTTGAGATGGAACAGAAAACTGCCCTCGCGCTCCCGGCTGAGGCTCTCGCGCGCCTGCTGCAGTGTCAGGAACCCATGAAAGTAGGTCCTCGCGTTCTCCAGCAGCTCGCGCCTCCGTTCCAGCGCATTTTCGATCATTCGCGACACGGCTCGCTCGAACGGGTCCGTCCTTAGCATTACGGTATGTAGCGCTCCGTTCCATCTGCGTAGGCAGCACCGAGTGAGAACAGTGCGCTATATGATAAAGGAAAGCGTGAATGATTCATGAGGAAAAGGCGGCTATGCACGAGTATTGGTTTCCGATTTGCAGCTCCTGGATATGGCGATTTACTTTAAGCACGCCGGCAAGCGCGACCAGCCCTATTCAGGAGAGCACTCATCATGAACAGGACAGCACCCCACGAAAAAGGGGTCGAGCAGCTGACGCACCCTTCTTGCCGATAAAGTTGTGGGACAGGTTCAGCAAACGAACTGTTCGGTTCGACGTCCACAGTACTTTGGCGAGGGCGACCGCGCCATCGTCGGTGATGCTGTTCACGCTCAGATCCACATTGGTGAGGCTCGTGTTGAACCTTTCAAGAAAGCAAGTTACGATGTTAGGCGGGTCGAAAAAAAATGAAAACGAAGCCGTGAGGAAGGGAATGGGGGGGGAGGGTTGAACCGTAGCGCATCAGCGAGCCAAATGGTCTCTTTATCCGTAAAATTGGGGGAGAAATTGAGATTCATGAAGGACCCCTCCTCGCCTAGCACAGACAAACTCACCAGCGTCTTGTTATACGCAATGGCCTCCAATATAACCTATAGCCGAGATGGTTTTAACACGTATCGTGTCAACAACGGGACTGTAACCCCCCTTCTGGCCCACTCTGGTCCACACGAACCTTGGCGGCGTTGTCCTGAAGCGGGAGCAGCTCCGGAGCGACGTACTCCTTGCCGCAGTAGCGCACGTACGTCCGCTTCTCTACGCCAGCTTCGGGTCGGGCAGCTCCGTTCGTGTTCGCGGCGTCTCCCCCAAGAGGAAGCTGGAAGTCGGCCATGAATGGCGCTGCGGCCGCTGCGAAGAGGTCCATTCCCATCACCCCACCCATTTGGTTATTCTGAGGAGAAAAAAATAAAAGAAGAAATAAGAAAATAAGTCAAGTGAAGATCACTGATTAAGCAATGGGGAGGTATGGTCGCACCCCGCGAGAGGCCTGCCAAGCGACATTGGTGAGAGAAGCGGTCTGTGTGATGGAAAGACACCAGCTGAGGGTGGTCAAGGAACTCATGTTCTGTTCCAACAGTTCGACGACTCGAGACACCACCTCGATGCTCGACTTGGTGGTATTCTTTGTCGCCCGGGTTTGCTGTTGCTCCTTAGGGAGAGGATACTGGGTATGCTCGCAGCAATTAGAAATATTTTCAGATATACTTTCATGCAAATCAAAATCAAAATAATATTTTTTTAAAAAAAATAAATACCAGATAAATAAATGAATGCCATGTGCGGCAGTCAATGCAATGGGGTGGGAGTAAGTACGAGTAAAAAATCGCAGTTGCGGATAAGAGAGGTGAGATTCCAGAATTTCTTGTCCGGTGAGGGCTTTTCCGAGAGGGAATAGCCGGGGAAGAGGCCATAGATGAGGTTGTGTTTAATTTGGCCCTTCTCCGCGACGAACGTCATTGCATAGCAGCCCCGCTGCGAACTGGAATAAGTGATTGGTGAGCCAACTTAACAACGAAAACATGTATGTATCATGAACAAGCATACCTGGGCCTGATGAGGAAGGTTCCCGTGGGCTTGCCTTTGAGCAGTGACATGGCGTCGTTCCGCGTGGCTGGTGGGATATAACAGTCAGGAGAAAGTGAGCGCCAAGGTCTAAAGGCAAGGTTCATACCGTTCTTATGGTACCAACCCTGCGCTGATGCAATAATAAAACAAGTCAGCCAAAACTGTAAACACAACGTGTTTGAGCTTCTTACCAAAATCTTCGCTCGTCATGCTGAAATTTACGCGAGCAAGCTACACGATTAAATGAAATTGCGACGTGTTAGATAAAAGCTTATAAGGTCCAGTTGAGGCTTGTTCAAACCTGTGGCCCTAACAAAGCAACATAGTTGCTCTTTTGACGCGCCCCGTTTTCATAACTCTGATTTTTATATTTGTAGTGTTCCCTCTCGTCCTCCGACTCTTCATCATCTTCCTCCTCTGTGCTGTCGTCATCTGTCAGGTCTGGCATTTCAGGCATAGCTCGCTCCTCTGTTCTTCCAGAAGCCGCCCTCATTCTTATGGCTTGCTCTTGTGCAGTGCAGCAAGAAAGGGTCCAGGAAAAGCAAGACACTAATGCAGTTCATTTAACAAATACCGCGCAAATTAAAAGAACAAGCCGTGGCGCCGTCTTTAGATGTCCTGCACATAGTTGGCGGGCACCCAGCCTCGCTTGCCGCTGAGTTCGCCTTCCCACCAACCGCCAGGATCCTTCTGGTGAATGATCATAATGTCGCCCTCCTTGAACGTGAGTTCGTCCGCCGTTTGCGCGTCGTAATCGTACAGTGCCTTCACCTGAGGCTTGGGGGGAGCGGCTGGGGCGGGAGGAGGCATCGCGGGGCCGCCGCGGCCAGCTCCAGGACCACCCATACCGGGACCGCCGCGACCCATGCCGGGACCTCCTCGGCCGGCTCCAGGACCGCCCATGCCGGGGCCACCACGGCCAGCTCCAGGACCGCCCATACCAGGACCGCCACGCCCAGCTGCGGGGCCGCCTCTGCCCATGCCGGGACCTCCGCGGCCAGCTGCGGGGCCGCCAGGACCACCTCTGCCCATGCCGGGACCGCCACGGCCTGCTCCAGGGCCACCCATGCCGGGACCGCCACGCCCGCCTGGGCCGCCACGGCCGGCCATGCCGCCCATACCGGGACCTCCGCGGCCAGCAGCAGCAGGGACGGAAACTGGCTGAGGAGCAGCAACAGGGGTAGGCTGGGCAGCAGGTTGACCGTATCCGCCGCCAGCCGCGCCCCTTCCCGCGCCGGCGCCATAACCACCAGCACCCCTTCCGCCACCGCCGTAGCCACCGGCCCTCGCGGCGCCACCACCGCTGGGAGTCCAGTTGGGAGGCGAGGAATCTAATGCAGTGGCGGCCACGAATCAGTCGCGACGTTCCAAAACGATAAGCCCATGGGGTTGCATGCATACCGGTTTCCTTGGGCAGACCGGTGGCGATACCGATCTGGATGTTGGCTCGGCTCTTCTTGATGCTGGGCTGCGCTGAGGCGCCCTCGTTCTTGGAGAAGGTGAGCCTCCTCTGTGCCCCATTCGAGGCCTTGTAAGTGATGCTGCAGAATATTCGAGTAAGGTGAGGAGAGAACACAGGTTGTCACAATGGGCCGCAGGGGGTTTCAGGGAGAGAGGCGCACTTGTCATTGAAGTTGATGGACAGATCCCGGCCGGTGTTCAGCTTGTAGTTCTCCATCATGATTGCCACGATTTCGGTCTTCTTGTCGTTCTCGAACACCATGTCGTACTGGTTGTGGTGAAGGACTACAAAGTTGTCCTGAAGCGTGGACAGCGAAACGGAAGCGATCTCTCCGAGAGGGATGCGTCTCTTCAGCGCGTACACCACCTGGCCGCCTATGAAAATGGGAGGAGGGGGGGGGAAGGAAGAAGGCCGGGTGAGACCAGGACTCGAGCATCGGATGAGAGGGAGGGGGGCAAGAGAAAGGGAGAGGAAGGAGAAAGGGCGACGCACTCCTCTTCTTGCGCATGGCAAAGTAGACGGCCTCGTTGGTAACGATGAAGTCCCTTCTCTCGGGCTTGCCGCGTCTGTTGAGGACGAGAACCTGGTCGGTGAAGGCGGTGGCCTCCTTGTCCCTGCCGGACGAACGGACGGCGTCCTGGAGCGGGTAGTTGGCGTCGTAGTTGATGTAGTCGAACTCGTACTTGCGGTTCACCGAGTGTCTCTGACGCTCCTTCTTGCCCTTGAAAAGGTCGGCGGCCATCTTCCTCTGCTCAAGCTGGTGCTTGCGCGACTTCCAGTGCCTCCAGGCCTTCTGGATGCGCAGGGTGCAGTCGTAGTCCTTCCTGTC
>CDFF01069063.1:0-10277 GCA_000826265.1 Acanthamoeba culbertsoni
AAAAAAAAATGGCGCGACCCTCAGGTGTATCCACAGCTGAAGGCGTCGGTGTCGAAGCATATATTCATCTTCTTCCCTTCGTACTTTGACTACGTGCGCGTGCGCAACTTCATGAAAGAGGACCCGGACGATCCGTCCTTCTGCCTGTGCTGCGAGTACACGCCCGGCACAGAAGTGGCGCGCAGCCGCAGCTTCTTCACCACGGGACGAAGGGACTTCATGCTATTCACGGAACGCTTTCACTTCTTCCGCCGCTACAAAATCAAGGGAGCCAAAAACATAGTTTTCTACGGCTTACCGCAGGTAACGTGACATTTTCTTTTTTTTCTCTTTTTCTTTATTCTGATTGGAGAAACGTTTCCTTCCCCTTCTTCGACGATTAGTATGGACACTTCTATCCGGAGATCCTTAACGGGCTTTCGGATGTGGTGGACACGTCGTGCACGGTGATCTACTCCAAGTTTGACGTCTACCAGCTGCGGGCGATCGTGGGCGATGAAAGGGCCAACTTCATGCTCTCTTCGCCCAAGCTGATTCACATGTTTTGTTGACACGCTCGTTAGCACTGCAGTGGACAACTTTTCACTTCAAAATAAAGTGAAGTCGGATTGGCCAAGGAACAGTTGTCTCAAGATCCCCCCTGGGGTGTGCCCACCTATGGACAGCGGGACTGAAACCCCGACGCGTTACACGGACAGTGAGGGCAGCGATCTCGGCGTCTCTTCTCCGCAGCCATAGCTCTGCGACGCAGGGCCAAGGGCACGGTGCTTCCGATAGGCCGAGGTTGTCCTTGGGGAGCATGGCGGTAAAAATACTGCCGATTTCCTAATCCTGATTGCTGGACGCCAGCTATAAATAATGGGCGAGCCGGGCACTCTTCAACACAGCAATACCATCTATAACACATCCACGGCTACTGTATCATAACCCGCTACAACTTGTAAATGAGACCAATTTCTGCCGCTTTGGTGGCCCTGCTCGCCCTGACCCTACTCGTTAGCGCCGTTCTGGCCACGGACGTGGAGGCCTCAGCGAGGCATCGTAGAAAGAGGCCTGTTATCATAGACACTGACGCCAACACCGACGATGCCATTGCTCTCCTGTGGCTGCTCAAGAGGCCCGACCTTGATATTAAGGCTATCACCGTGGTCGGCACCGGCTGGGCTTCGCTTTCGTCGGGCCTCACCAATATGTTCAACCTGCTCGCCTTCATGGGTCGGGATGACATCCCTGTCACCTGGGGAGGCGCCTACAGCGACTACGACGTGAACAACAACATCTACGGCTGCACGTACACTAAGACTGTGCCCAACGCCCCTGGAGGAAGGCAGTGGGCCGACACTCTTGTGGGCCTCGCGCACTGCTTCCCCAAGGCCGGACCGGGAAGATACTACAATCCCAACGCCCCGGACGCAGTGGAGGTCATGGCCAGCGTTCTCAACTCGACCCGCGACAAGGTCGACATCCTCGTCCTTGGTCCCGCCACCAACGTCGCCGCCCTTCTTACCCAGAACCCTTGGGCCAAGAGCAGAATCGGCAAGGTAGTCTTCTCCGGCGGTGCCATCTACGTTGGAGGAAATATCTTCTTCAATATCCCGAACGGCTACGCAGAGTACAACGTCATCGGTGACCCTGACGCGCTGGCCACCGTAGTCCTCTCTGGTGTTGATGTCACGCTTGTTCCTCTCGACTCTACGGGTCAGCTGATAGTCAACCAGACCTTCCTCGACTACCTGGGCGTCAACCAATACACCAGCGAGGCCTCCTGGGTCTACTCCCTTCTGCGCACCCTGCAGACGCAGATGGGCGACGTGTTCAACACCTACAGCCTCTGGGATCCTTACGCCGCGGCTGTGCTCGCTGACGAGGACAAGTACGCCAAGCAGGTCCGCAAGGTGAAGATCACCGTCGTCACTGAGGATATCGATCCCGCTGAGGTTGGACGCACCAAGCCCGACAGCAGCGGCACCAAGGTCTCCGCAGTTCTGAAGCCCGAGGATGTTATTTTTGACGATCTTGTCGAGTACCTTGCGGCTGAGGAACGGTCGTCCTCCTTCCCTCGTTGCACGGAGAGCTCAGCCGGGGGCTGGTACGCGTGGTGATGGATTTCCGGTGCAACCTGACCATGTCCAATAATTGCAAACCAAAAATAAAACTATTTCACCAAAACCTCGCAACCGATCGGTTTCATCTATTAATAGCTTCACACAAACCGGGTGAAGGTCCACAAATGCTGATGTCTGAAGCACGGGGAAGTGAGCGAGAATGGAACAGAAAGCCTATTGGTCTTTTCGCGGAGCTTGGGAGCAGCGATACAGTTCACACCATTCCGATTGGGCAATGCTAAATCTGGCTATTACGCACTGTTGTTTTTGCATGCTTATCAGTAAGTCCTCGCCAGGCTGTCTAACACAACATGCCTCTCCACCTTCTCCGGGGTCTCCTCTCTCTTCTGACCGTTGTCTTGCTTCTTTATGGTGTTCACCAAGCCCATGGTTCGTCACTGCTAGCTTCCCAGAAAAAGCTATTATTCTGAGTTACTTTGTGGTAGGAGCTTTCAGCATGACGCTGGTTCACACCTCGGACACAAGCTCAGCGCTCACGGCCATGGATGAATACTCCAACCCCTGCCAGCCCGTAAATGACACCTATGTGAGTTCTGGAGAGCTTGCCTGTTATGGTGGAGCTGCGCGGATGAAAACCGTGATTGATCAAGTTAGGGCCAGGTCCACCAACACTCTGCTTCTGGATGGTGGAAACGTACTCAAGACATCGCTTTTCTACTTCTTATTTGGACCATCGCTGGTGGCCTCCTACTTCGACAAGCTTGGCTACGACTTCGTACACTGGCAAATTCTCGATTTCGTTGCTCTGGTCCCTAACGTCGTCGAGTTCATGAAGAACGCCTCCGATATTCAATACGTTACCAGTAATCTTGAGGGGTTTTCCGAGGACCCTCGTGCCAATGGCACTACCATCTCCAACTACGGGATAAAGACCTTCCCCAGTGGAGAGAAGGTCGGTTTCGCTGCTACGCTGGCTGCGAACTTGAATTCTCTGGTTGCTTACTCTGGTAACATCAACTCCACTGCGGAGGCCGAGGCCCTCTTGGTCGCTGTGGCTGCGCTGCAGAATCGGGGTGTGAACAAGATCGTAGCTTCCGTGAGCAGCAACGCCACGGCCGAGGAGGTGCTGGCCAAGGTACCAGGTGTCGATATCTTGGTGGTGCCAGGACAACTTCAGGCCAACGCTGCACCTTCTTTGGGACCGGTCGGGCCCTACCCCATAGTCTACTCAGCGAAGTGGGAGCAACCCGTCTTGGTGGTGTCTTCCGGTACCTTCGGTCAGCTCATTGGAGTTCTCGATATCCAATTCGACGACAACGGCGTCATTACATCCTACTCAGGGGATGCCCTGCTTATGGACGAATCGGTAGCCGCCGATCCGAGCTTACAGAGCGACCTCGTGAGCCAGTACGCTCAGATCGAGGCACAGTACTCGGCCGTCATCGGATACTCGGCTATCGATCTAACTTTCCAGACGAATTGTCTCTTCTCCGAATGCACTATCGGCGACTGGACGGGCGACCTGTTCAAGCGAATGGGAAACACTCAGATCGCTTTTAATAATGGAGGTTCAATCAGGGCCGGCATCTCCAAGGGTCCTGTGACGCTCGGCCAGGAGCAGACGGCGTTCCCCTTCGGAACGGCCATGCATTACACGTACAAACTTCTGGGTAAATATGTGTGGGAGGCGCTCGAGAACGGAGTCTCCTTCATCAACGATAAACATCTCGATGTCAGCAGCGGTGCCGGCAAGTTCCTGCAAGTCGGTGGCATACGAATGACCATCAATCCCAACGAGACGGTACGTAATCATCTTGGCTCCCCTGTCGGACACGTAGATCGATTGAATAACTCTCCATAACAACAGGTGGGGATGCGAGTCGTTGATGCGTACATCGAAGTCAAGGACGGAGTTTGGGAGAAGCTGAACCTTGAAACCAACTACACCGTGTCCTCCTTCGAGTGGTTCGTTATCGTCGGCGGCGACGAATACGAAATGGTTCGCGACAACGCAATGGACGTCGTGCAGACGGGATACTCCTTCAATTCCATGCTCTTCGCTGGATTCGCAGAGAACGTTACCTCCGTCGAAGGCGGGCGTATCACCGTAACATCGGCCACCCGCCGTACGTGCCTGGCCAACGACGGAAGCATCTGCAACGGAAACGGATACTGCGAGAAGGGCGTGTGCCAATGCACGGCTCCCGGAACCGTGAGTTCCTCTCTCTGTGCCAACGCGAACGAGACGGCCAGCTCTTCGTCCACCAGCGAAACACTGGGCATCGCCTTGGGGATATCGCTTCCGCTCATGGCTCTCGTGGCCCTGTGCTTGATTGTCGCGGCGATCATCATCATTGCCCGCTCGGGACGGGCGAAGAAGGACGCCTGGGAGATCGACATCAACGAGCTGGAGATCGGCGCAATGCTGGGCGCGGGCGGGTTCGGAGAAGTCTACCGCGCCGTTTGGAAGGGAACGGACGTGGCCGTCAAGATGATGAGCGCCAAGGACGCCGGAAGGAGTGCCTGCGATAACTTCAAACAGGAGGTGAACGTCATGACGGCCCTGCGCCACCCGAACGTGGTGCTGTTCATGGCAGCCTGCACGAAGCCACCCACGATGTGTATTGTCATGGAGCTGATGACCCTCGGCTCGCTCTACGACCTGCTGCACAACGAGCTTGTGCCATCCATCCCCATGTCCCTGTGCCTGAAGATGGCCTACCAAGCCGCCAAGGGGATGCATTTTCTCCACTCCTCTGGGATCGTCCATCGAGATCTCAAGTCCCTCAACCTGCTCCTTGACTCGAAGTGGAACCTCAAGGCAAGTGGCCTCCCTTCCCAGGACAGGAAACTCGATCCCTTGACTTACTTAACCATCTACCCCCAAGGTAAGCGACTTTGGTCTCACTAAGTTCCGGGCCGACATCAAGCGAGCCCATGGGGCAGAAAACGAAGGTAAGTTGACCCAATGATCAAGAACATCAATTTGTCTCGATACTAAGCGCTCGCCTTCCTTTAGCGGGAACGGTTCATTGGGCAGCTCCGGAAGTGTTGAGCGAAGGAGTGGATTTGGATTACATGCAAGCCGACGTCTACTCCTTTGGCATCATCATGTGGGAGATGGTCACGCGCGAGCAGCCCTACGCCGGGATGAGCCCTGCCGCGATCGCCGTGGGCGTTATCCGGGACGGCATGCGGCCGGATCTGGAGCTCATCGATGACAAGCAGCCCGACTACGAACAGCTCATGGCGGAGTGCTGGCATCTGGACCCCACCATGCGCCCGCCCTTCCTCGAGATCATGTCCCGCCTGTCCTCCCTATTGGGTGACACCGGCTACGATGCAACTGGCACGAGCAGCTCGTCCACTGCGTTCGGTGCCCAGAGGTCGGGCGGCACTTCGTCCTCTTCGAACACCTCCCACGACGCCGGCGCCGGTGTGGGACATTTGACGCTCGCCGGGCCTCCTGCCGCAGACCATCTGACGGTCGTGTTGAGCGACATCGCGCACGCCGCGCAGCTGTGGGAAGCCAACCCGTCGGCCATGCGGCAGGCCATGGAGCTCCACAACGACCTGATTCGACAGCTGATCGGCCATCACCGCGGGTACGAGTCGATCTTCCTCAAGTCTCAGGCCGGCGGGGAAGGCTACTTCCTCGTCGCGTTCGCTCGGCCCATCGACGCCATTCGGTGGTACTGTCCTCCCTCCCCCATTTTTTGTTGACACTTCAAATGCGGTCATCGGTGCCTTCATTGATGAAGCCCCCCATCGCCCACAGGTGCGACGAAGTCCAAAGAGAGCTACTCAAATTAGACTGGCCGGCGGATCTGCTGAAGCTGGAGCACGCCAGAGAGGAGTTCGGAGGGCCGCACGACGAGGTGCTCTACCGCGGCCTCCGCGTGCGCATGGGCGTTCACCACGGCTACGTGAGCCGCACCCGTGACCCGCGATCGGGGCGGTACGAATTCCACGGTGGGGCTGTGCAGGTGGCCACCGAGATGGCCATGTTCGCCGAAGGAGGCCACGTCGTGGTCTCCCGCGAGGTCATGGAGGCCACGGAGAACGCAAGCAGCTCCGGAGGGACGGCCAAGGGCCAGCGCCGCTACGTGAGCCTCGGCGTGCTTGAGGTGAACGGCACGAACGGCGGGTCGATGACCGAGTTCGAGATATATGAGATGCGCGTGAACGGCATCGACGCGCGCATCACGGCTATGGTCACCCATCAGGATTCCGCCAGCACGGGCACGTCGTCCGGTGGCGAGAGGAGGGTGGTTCGCGCCGCCCGCCCTTCGGGAGAGCAGAACATGTACATCGGAAGCGCCAACGCTTGCCGATGGATCATCCCGTACGAGGAACTGGTGACGCTCAAGTCGGACGTGGGCCAGGGCAGCTACGGAGTGGTGGGCAAGGCCAAGTGGAAGGGAGTCGATGTGGCGGTCAAGCGCTTCATCAAGCAGCGACTCGACGAAGAGACGATGCTGCGCTTCAGGGAGGAAGCCGCACTGATGGCTGAGCTGAGGCATCCCAACGTGGTGCTGTTCATCGGCGCTTGCGTGCGGGCACCCAACATGTGTATCATCACCGAGTGGATCCCCAAAGGATCGCTGCGGGACGTCCTCGCCGATAGCTCGACCAAGCTGCCATGGGCCACGCGTTTGCGCATGCTTCATGGCATCGTGCTGGGCCTATCGTATCTCCATTCGCAATCACCCCCAATCCTCCACCGGGACCTCAAGTCGTCCAACGTGCTGGTGGACGAGGCGTGGAATGCCAAAATCGCCGACTTTGGTTTCGCTCGGATCAAGCAGGAGAACGTGACGATGACCAAGTGTGGTACACCGGCTTGGATCGCTCCTGAAATAGTGATGCGTGAGCACTACACCGAGAAGGCCGACATCTACTCTTTCGGCATCGTCATGTGGGAAGTGGCCACACGGAAATTGCCCTTCGCGGGGGAGAACTTCGCCAAAATAACACTGGAGGTGGTAGAAGGCAAGAGGCCCGCCATCCCCAGCAACGTCCCAAAGGCTTATGTTGGTCTCATCAACCGCTGCTGGCACCGGAAGCCACACAAGCGCCCAACTGCCGACGAGCTCTGTCACCTGTTGGAAGAATGGCTGGAGAATCCCAAGGCTGATGAGCTTGTTTGAGAATGTACCGTACGCGGGGGGAGGGCACTGGAAAACTCCAAAGCAAGAGAGGTTGCTTTCCCCTATCGTTATCCCATGTCCGTAATTAAATTTTGTCGACCACTTTGTGGTTTTGTTTCCGCGAGCCGGGTCTAATATCGCAAACTTCTTCCCCAAAGTCCACATCTTACCATGGGTCTTGACCTTAAGGCTATCATCGCTGCTGCCGTTCTTTTGCTTGCCCATGCCCTTTGCTTGATCCTATGGATTGCTGGTTGGTACGTATTTTTCGAACCACGCCTGCAGGCTCGGCCCGTGTCCGATTAATTTGTTGGCCAATTCATAACCCTTTATATAATCCTAAGGAGGTAATAGTGTTAATCACCTCATATTGCAACAACAGGGCCACCAGCAAGCAGCTTGAGCACAACACCGCCGGTAGTCGCTACTACTTGGTGTGGGGCTTGTTCATGTCGCTCATTATCATGGCCGTCACTATCGCTGCCGCTCTTGTCCCCTGGTCACTTGCCAAGAAGATTACCTCTCTCGCCGTACGTTGCCCCAAAACCTTGCCTGGAGGCAGCACCAAAATTTCCGTTATTTTTTTTTTTTTGAATCTTTTATTATTTAATATTGCTAATACCGAACCTTGCTCGACTAGACTGTCTACTTCGTCATACTGCTGGCCATTCCCGTCACCGTCGTGATGGGTATTTCCAGCTCGCAGCTCGAGTACGCCCGCCCTTCTGTGTCTTTTTTTTTTTATTTTATCTCCGTGTACAAATGACCCACGTTTGGATGCAGGAATGACGACTGTGGCGATCTCGCTGGCGACGCTAAGGACCTTTGCAACGGCTACAAGCTCCTTTTCGTGTCCAGCTTCTTCTACATGTTCGTTCTGGTACGCTTACGCGCCCAAAGGAAGCCCGGGAGTGTAGGTGCTGAGGGCCATTTCCAATCTTGCAGGCCGGCAAGATCATCTTCGGTCTTGTGCTGTACCAGCGTGAGTGCCAGCAGGGCGACAGCACCTACAGGCAGAGCTTCGACCGGGCTTAAGCTCCTCCCAAAGAGGTTGACTGGCACCATTATTGTTGCCTTTGTTTGTCGACAATAATACATTCGTTACATCCCAGGATGATTGGTGATTATTTACAAAAGTTCTAACTAACTCTTCAACTCTCCCAACACAATCACTTCAGCTTAGACTATACAACCTTCTCTTCCTTGGCACCAATCTTCTTGATGGGAACGGCCACAGGGCGCCGAGGGGAAGAACATACGGCACGCTTGACGCCCCTCTTGGCCATGATCCAAGCATGATAGACCGCAGCCGAGACGAACACACCGGTCGTGCCCACGACGAAGACGGGCGTAGCCACCGCGGTGCCTCCGAGCACGCCGCCGAGGATGATGTACTTGACGGCCGTAATGAGCACGGTGGGTTGAATGGAAACAGCGAAGGCTGTCGTCACGCCCACTACACCTGCCACGAGCGGCCGCTCACAGAGCCTGTAGAAGGAATCCATCGCAGCCTTGGCCCCCATCAAGAATCCGAAGCAGAAGCTCGTTCCGGTGGCAGTCAGAACGACTGGACGCAGTCCGTAGAACCCGCATGCGCAGAAAGGAGAGAATACAATACAAGCAGAAGCGAGGATAGAGGAGTGAAGGGAGAGTGGCGAGACAAGGTCACCAGCCGAAGAGAGAACGGAACAAAGAAAAAACTGGTGAGAGATTGGACGGTGTTCCTACAGCGCATAGTAGAAAGAGAAGAGGGCTATGTGGGTGTTTGGGGGGGGAGGGCTCAAGCTACCTCCAAGCTTTGATGCAACGTTGAATGAGGGCCACTTCTCAAAAAAACCTGTCCTGCGGGCGAGTTGAACCGAGTCCTGAGGGTTCACTAGAGCAACCTGAAGGTCGGCAGGAGTGGTAGCCGTGGCCGAAGGCGTGGATGGAGCTTCCGTGGCAACGCCATCGAGAAGGACCCAAGAGTCACCATCCTCATCGATAAACTCCTTTTTTTCATCATCTTTGTGCTCGCCTGTAGTTTCGGCAGAAGGGAGGAGCTCCTTCATCTTCTTTTCCCATTCGGCTCGTTTGGCTTCGCGGATCTTTCGCACCTGGTCCTCCCAGTTGGAGAGGAACATCGAGAATACCAAAGAGTTCTCGGTCTCGTTGGTCGAAGCGTGCTCGTCTACGTCTTCTTCCGCCTCCTCTTCTTCCTCTCTCACGTGCTCTTCCTCCTGGCCGGTTTGCTCGAGTCCATCCACATCTTCGAACAAATTGGTATTCTTGTTCTCTGTTTCAGGTGCTTGAGGAATGCTTCCTGAGGAACCAGGCACCGATTCTTCAACATCGTTTTCCCCCTTGGCTTCACCAATGATGGCCCAGTCGTCGAATTGAAATTGCTCACTTTCCTCGATAAACTTGAGGATTTCAGGCATCTGTTGGTCCGTGATTCGAACAAACTGCTTGTTGTCGAAATGCTGCACATCTTGAGGGTTGACTTGGTTTATGATAGTTTCTATGTCGTCTTCATACATAGGTTCGATCATGGAGTCCATTTCGTCCTCGGTTATAGGCTCATAGGCAGACATTATGCTGGAGCTCTTATGGTGTTGGTCTTATCGTGTACTCGACTCTTTATTGTTATGGTTTGTACGTGCGTCTCTCTTCTTCAGGTGGGTAGTAGGTTCGCCGGAAGCAACAGCAAATTCTTCAGCAAATTTAAGCGAGAGAATGTGGAGGAAATTCGCGAAGAAAATCTATATGGAGCAGACATTGCATGAGAGTACAATGCGCTCCAGCCCATGCCAAACGTTTCTCTAACGGTGAAGGAGTGCCTAGCTTGTCTCCCAACAGGATGTGATGTACAAGGTAAACGGGAGAGGGTAAGGGAGTCGCGATTGCACCCAGGTTTGCAGGAAAATTTGTTACCTTTGTGTATCAGGTGGGATTATCGTTTCGATAACAAATTGCAGCATCAGTACAAGAGACCGCTAGAAGTGCGCACTCTGTCCCTCTGTTGCAGAGTGGATATGTGTAAAGTGTTTTTTATTGAGAAGAAGACGGGATCAAGAGGAGT
>CDFF01069072.1:0-12302 GCA_000826265.1 Acanthamoeba culbertsoni
ACAACAATGACAATAGCAATAACAATGGACTCTCTTAAAGGAGACTCTTTTTTTTCGATTCCTTTGGTTTTCTCCTGTTTTCCTGAAAAAAACGCGAACTGGGAGAAATTACCCGCGTTTGCAGAAAGGGAACACCTAATTTAGGAAGGGCGTGCAATGTAACGGAATAAACGGTAAATTTGACACCTTCTGACCTTCCCTCACACTCACAGCTGACTCGTGATAATACCAAACGGTCTCAGCGAGCCCAGTTCGCACCCCAATTTAACTGCTCCCTCTCAGCCAGGCCAAATGTTTACGCGGAGGACAAGCCAAGTGGTCTCTGCCCCAAGTGCCAAGGCTTGCGCCAAGTGTTTCGACGCCCTTGGCTCATACGTTGTCTTAGCACCGAATGGGCAGCCCTATCACCAGAGTTGTTTCACTTGCCTACTATGCAGCGAACCCCTAATTGGATCATACCTAGAGTTACCTCCCGTCCCCTCCGTTGGGCGTACGCCTCCAAAATACTCTGTTACAGACTTTTGATCATGCATGTTTATTTTATAATTATTTATTTTTGGGGGGGCAGCCCAAGGCATACTACCTGTGAGCCCCCATGCGGAACCCAGCAGACTGTGCCAGCAGTGCTACGACGCGTCCAGCTCCTCGGTGTGCGCTCTGTGTAAGCAGGTTATTCTCTCTGGCGGCTTCATAGCTCTGGAAAAGCGGTACCACACCGAGCACTTCGTGTGCACCACCTGCTTCCAGCCGCTCACGGACGGATTCTTCGAGCATCAAGGCAAGCCGTACTGCCGTGTGGTAAGTTGGCTGGTTTTTAGTCATTCTGGAGGTCTCTTCTGATTGAACCAAAACACTCTCACAAGGACAAGGCCAAGGTTATTGGTTTGGTGTGCTCGGAATGCCAGGATGTCATCGTGCAGGACATTTACGTGACCGCACTTGACAATAAGCTGTGGCATTCAGGCTGCTTTAAATGCTCCCGATGCAAAGTGCCCTTGAACGACTTCTTCGAGAAGGTGCCGTTGTTTCCATCATCATAAAACAAAACGACGTTCTAAAAAAGCGACGCCGACAGGGCGATCATGTGTTGTGCGTGAAATGCAATGAAGTCTCCCCAGCGCTCACGCTGAGGAAGTCGCGAGAAACGAAGGAGTCCAGGATCGATTCCCTGCAGATCGACCGAGACGACGCCGTGTGGACGAGAAGCATGGATAACGTCAAGTGGCCAGTGGTGAGTTACTTCCCATCCACCGTGGACCAGTTCCTCCCAGTGTTTATACCTAAAGGTCGCTTCAACAGAATGCTCCTGAAGCCAAGCACGAGCTGGTGGTCGACAACGGCTGGCGCACAGAGCTGGGGTCGCACTCGGGTATATACCCCTTCAAGCTCACCCGAGACATGCTCGATATCAGTCGCCGATATTACCAGAAGTATTTGGGGAATCAAGGAGGCACGACACTATCTCTCTTTTTCTTCGGGAGATGGGAAAAGATGCTAAAATAGCACCATGGTGATTGCATGTAGATCATCGCAACTTCTTCTGTACCTGTGATCCACCCATTGTTATCTCCTGTGAAAGCAAGAGCAACAAATCGGCGGGAGATATGTTCCTCTACAGGTACACTTGTGGTTGGTCCCCCCACAACAATCCATTCTCATCCTTTCGTTTGATGTGGTACAAGAACGCTGGTACGGACCTACAAGGGTGATGACCGGCTGCTGGTTCCCATTCCGAAGAAGAAAGTGTCCAAGAAGAAACTCCTCGAATACCTCAAGAAGCTGTATCCAGGTGCAATTGTTTCATTTATTTATCGACTTAAAGGCACAGTCTAATAATTACTTCCATTGATCCAGAAATCACGGAGATGCAAGAGGTGACGGTATTAGATTTCGCTTTGCAACTCATTCAGTTCGAGGAAAAGCAGTTACAACGCAACTTCAAGATTGGAGTCCTCTACTGCAAGCCTGGCCAGACTACCGAAGACCAGATGTATGCCAATGGTAGCCTACCCGACTTAGCGCTTTCCTTTACACTGGGTTAACGTGTACCCTTTCATCAGAGCATGGAAGTCAGGCATTCGAAGAATTCCTGGAGTTTTTGGGCACCCGAATCGAGCTTGCTAATTGGACCGGCTATTCCGGTGGTCTAGGAACCAAAGGTAAGCATACCAACAGAGTTTCAAACAAGTTCGTTGGCTGAGCATTGTCCCAGGCGACCGTAGCACTGGAACCTACTCCATATTTACAAAGGTGCTACAGAAGTTTGACGTTATGTTCCACGTTTCCACATACATCCCCTTTAATAGTGCCGACGCCCAACAGGTACCCGTGGTCAACTTCCCTTTTCTTTATGAGGGCTTATTTCTTTTTACAGGTGGAGAGGAAGAGACATCTGGGAAATGACGTTGTGCTCATCATTTTTAAAGGTATATAACTTTCTTCGTAGCAGGAAGCGGGAATATTCATTGTCATGCTCTGATAGATGCGGAAGACAACGTTGCGTTTGATGCCTCAGTCATTTCCTCTCACTTTAATCACGTCTTTGTGGTCATCCAACCTGTGGCCAACACCCGGCCTACGCACTACAGGTATCAATGGGAGGGGTTTCCTTTCTACCCTTTTAAGTTGCCAATAACTCTCGATTTCCTCCTTGACAACAGAGTCAATATTGTGTACAAGTCGGGAGTGAAGCCTAACGCCCCTTACCTGCCCTTCCCTGCTGTGTTTGAGAAGGGGGAGGACTTCCGCAACTTCCTACTGGCCAAGCGTGCGTGTTTCCTTTCCACCTTCCATGTAATGCATCAGACGACTATTGACAAGATGGACTGGCTGCAGTGATCAACAGTGGTCTGGCTGCGCTTCATTCGCCCGAGTTCCTCTCGTCTCTGCGGCGCACGAGAAGGGAACTGTTGGCTGAGATCTTGAAGAGGCAATCCCCGAGGGGTTCTCGCAAGCCAGTACGGGCAATGGGCCAGAGCGGATAAGGCCGCCTCCGGATGCTCTTTGTACTTACTCAGGAGGAGAGTGATAAAATACTGCATAGTTCATTTAATTGAATAATAAGAATAATGAGAATGAGAATGCTCATATTCATATGGTCGACTTATTGACCGAAGCGTTCGAATTGGCTCGTGAAGTTGTCCGGCACAACCCGCACCACTTCCCCACGTATATCACTGTGGGTCACCAAGCCGGAGCTCCGATGGCCCCAATCTTCTTGTAGGAGGCTTCCCAAGCCTGCAGGCCCTCCTCTGTGTCCTGGCGCTTGACCATCATCCCTATGCGGTACTCGTTGATGCGCACGGCGGTCTTTGTACTCCGTTCGCACCACCTCGCTCACTTCAAAGAGGGTGGAAACTCCAACCGTAAGCAGTCCGGCACCTGGGGCGAGTAGCTTCTTGTCACCTACGCCGGAGATGATGGTGTAGGTTGAACCCTCCGGCCGGCAGTAAAACGGAGAGGGCGACGAAGTGTGACTCTGCCCGCGAAGGCTTGCCCTGGTACCACGAGCCGATAGAGGAAACTACATCATCTACTCGCCCCAGGTCATTGTGAGCTTCACCGCGTCAAGTAAACGTTGAGCCCCTTCTGTGGAGCCTATATCCTCCTTGAAGGTCACCAGGGTTTCCGCTTGGTCGGCAGGTACACCTGCTTTGGCCAGCTCGGCTTCATACCACTTGTGAAAAGAGTCTAGAGAAAGCTGTGAACATGTGCACTACTAGGACGCTCCCTTGAGCAGTAGAGGCAGAGCAATGGAGATTCCCACGAGTCCCGCACCTCCTCAAGCACAAGCACTACCTTGCCTTTAAGGTTGATGCTGGTCATTCTTGTGCAGTTTCTGGGATCAGTGGAGCGAAGGAACGTCTTCTTGTTTGCAGCAACGAAAAAGAGAGGTGAAAATCAATTGAGATAATATTAGAGAAAACAACGTCTGAGATGCGAACGGTGCGATCTACACTTACATGTGGTCTGGCATCACTTGGAGCGGGGTGCAGGCGTGAGCCAAGTAGTTTGGTTTTCCTGCGAACCTCCAGCAAGTGGAGGAACCTCTTATTTGCTGAACCGGCCGCTGGCGTAAGGTTGTACTCGACCGAAGAACAATACGACACCGGGCTAGAACCTGGTGTTGTTGAGCAGGTTTACTGCGTCTTTAGCGCTCATCTGCTGCTTCAAATTTTGCTCACTCTACTTCATCCAGTTCAAGCGCGATTTCTACCAGCAGCTCGTTGGCGGACCAGACAGTCCTATCATGGTCGCTGAGCTTGAGGGCCGTGGTCGTGGTATTGTCGCTCGTCATAGGATTAAACCTGGTACCTCGGTTTCTTGTCACCTGTTCTGGCCCTCAATTATGGCTCATCACGTTCGGCAGGTCAGCTCATCACGGCCGAAAAGCCCTTTGTCAGCTATCCCTCAGAACGGGTCGAGGCCTTCGGTGTCATGCCATCACGATGCGAGCATTGTTTAGGCAGCCTTCCACCAGCAGCATCAACCAACCAGGACCAAGTATGTGGTTCCTGCGGTCAGAAATATTGTTCTCCAGCTTGTAGACAGGAAGCCTGGAGCCAATATCACGAAGCCGTTTGCGACAGCGGAAGCGAGGTGAAGGAAATGGAACACTACTGCAGCAAAGGCAACCTTCTTCAAACCCGATGTTTTCTAAGTCACCAATCAATTGACTATCGTTTCCTCCAAATGATCAGACAAACGCAAATTTCCATTGCTTGCAATGCGAACCATGGCTCGTATTCTGCTGAATTATAGGTAAGTATAGGTATAGATGTCCTATGTAAGATCTACAAATTAACAATCACTCAGAGATACCGGTTCCATGGATACGACATGGATTCCACTTCAAGTCTTGGGGTTTGCGAAGCAGAAGCCTGATCTGTGGCGGCAAGACTATGAAATGTTCAAAAAGTGCTTCATTCACAGTGATGATGTGGCAGAATGTACGACTTATTATTCGCTTGGAATTAGTTCAATGGTTAACGTTCAAATTCACGACGCTACTTCGATCGTAGTCTTCAACTACGATTGGTATTGCCGCATGATTCAGATTCTCTACATCAATGCTGTCTCAATCACGATCGACTCGACGCAGCAAAATGTCGGCGCCGGACTCTACATTCTCTCCTCCTTCTATAACCACTCTTGTGTCCCGAACACTCGTTCATCTTATCCTGGTACCCTTCTAGCTTCATCGTTTCCTTGGCCGACTGTCGGTTCAAAATTGACCGTTCGGGTTCTGCAGAGAACAACACTTGGCATATTTACGCCAACAAGACAATCGAAGAGGGTCAGGAGATCACCATATCCTACATAGACCACATGAAGAGCAACAAAAGCGTTGAGCAAAGGCGGCAACATCTGTACAATCACTACGTGCGTTTGCTTTTTCTTTTGCTTTTTCTTTTTCTTCTTCATTACAAAGTATTTCTAAACAAACAACCCATAAACAGGGTTTTTGGTGTGATTGCCCGCGCTGCCGTCTGGAGCTAGACTTAGCCAGGAGAGAAAGTGGACAATAAATGCGACCTTATTCTAAGCAAATATCGCTTTTAATTTACTACATTCAGGACATGAGGGCCACTACGGCGAGGAAGGCGATGGCCAGCACTAGTAGAGGTACCGCCACCCTCTTTATAGATTCAAGTTGCGTCTCAGACCTCTTCGAGACTTCCTCCGCTTCGCTGGGTTGGCGCGAGTCCGGCTTGGGATCTCGGCAGAGTATATCGTCACGCATGCTTTCGCACTTGGCCGCCACCTGCTGGACGTAGTGTTCCTTGACGCCCAGTTCGCGCAAAGTGCCCCCCAGTAGCTCGACGATGGCATCGAAATGCGAGTCGTTGAGGCCCTTCTTCTCGACGAGCTTCCGGTGAGCCAACCGCATGGATCGTCCGTTGTACTTGTAGGGTCCTCCGAAAACGAAGGTGAGGAAATGAACCTGCATCTGGCGCTGCCGGTCCATGTTGACCCCCTCGAAGAAGGCCTGGACGCGCTTATCGCCCAGCACCTTGGTGTAGAAGACGTCGACGGCCAACTTGACCGCGTCCGCTCCGCCAATGGCTGTGAAGAGAGAGTCGTCGGCTAGCGGATTGATGTCAGCAGATGTTGTTGTTGTCGCCTGCATCACGTGTTCAGTTTGGTAGTGGTGGTTTGTCAGCGACTCTGTTCCAGCTATTTATCAGTGAGCATGAACCAATAGGAGTATTGTTTTTCTAACTCCATCTTCAAAACGATTGGTAGGTCAGACTACTATTTTCAATCTGGTTTTCAAGCGATCCGCACGAAATATCGAGTGCTGCGTGAATTAATTGGTGGATCTGAAGATCTGATCTGGAGTCTGCGAGATGTCAGCGACAGGCCTAGAAGGGCAAAATCGAAAAGAAAAAGAAAAGAAATGAAGTGTTTCCTGGAGTTTGCTTCGGCGAAAAAGCCACGTAGGGGCGGACCGAAACCAATAAACAAGGACAAGCAAGTTTGTCTCGGGCAAAGATGGAAAAAGAACACGAAGCCCCCATCGGGTCATCGACGGAGGAGACGATAACTTGGACGAAATGGCTTTTACTGCAAGGAAGGGACATTGTAGCCCCGTACGTGATAAACGCCCATGTGCCTTTCGAACCTCGAGTCTCCCCACAGGAAACTCTGCCCACTCGTGGAGGCATATCGGTGCGGCAACACTTCCTAAAGAACCGCGAGGAGGAACACCAGGGTAATGAGGAAGAGGACCGAGAGAAAGACCGTGCTTCGAATAGACAAATACGAGTGGTGAGCCTCAACATGGAGATGGGGAAGCGCATGCAAGACATTCTTGCAGACATGAAGATACTTAAGCCGGACGTGCTTCTACTTCAAGAGGTGGACCTGTGCTGCCCGCGTAGTGGTAGTGTAGACTGTGCTGGCGAGGTCCCACCCCAACTGACGTGTATTGTTTAGAGGGACGAAGCTTACGTTCCATAGTAGATTGCACAGGAACTGAGGATGGCATGTGTGTTTGCTTGCGAGGTGGTGAAGCCGAAGAAGTTCCCTGGCTCGAGTCAGATCTTTGAAGCAGGTGGATGTCAGGGCAATGCGATCCTCTCAAGGTTTCCAGTTAAGGAAGCCTGGCCAGTCCTTGTGACCTGTCGGAAGTCGAAGCATAGCCATACTGCCTACAAAACGCACGCCGAAGCCGCTGCTATTCTAGAGACCCCTCATGGGGACCTTCTCTGCTACTCTGCCCACTTGGACCCTCACTACGCGGGTGTAGAGGGACGAATAGCGCAGTACTTAGAAATCCTTGATGACGCCCGTAAACACTACAGACCTCCTTCGAAGAGCGAAGAGGCCGCAGACGAGTCGGAGGAGAGAACGGAAGACAAGAAGCGAGCACCTTACGCACTCATCGCCGGTGACTTCAACACAGTTATCACTGGCATTGCCCGCTTTGCGCCAACTCTGGGGTGGACCAAGAGTAGCTGGTGGACAACGCTGGGCTGGACCGAAGCAGAGTGGTTCGATCTTCACGGCGTCCAGCGCGGTAACGAGGAGAAGGGACTCGACTTCCGGGACCCTTTCAACAAGCGAACAGACTCCACATTCGACAGTGTGGGCGGGGTCTACCACGCCAAGCTCGACTGGTGCTTGTTATCGGGCAACCTTACAGTGGTTCACCATGAAGTGGGTCCTTCACGGTCGTGCAGCGACCATAACTGGATTTGCGTGGATGTTATCATGGAACCATGACCAGCAGCAGCATGTCTCCAAGAACGGCACTTTCTTTTATCTTCTCATGTTCGTGTTCTGGCACTAAGAAATTTCTTGGTTATTTCAATCAATTGTGAGAGTAATTTTCAGTGTCATTTGTCGTATTTCAGCTTCTGAAGATACTGGCCAATCATAGGTCACGTTACGTCACCAACAAGGCCTAAAGGGGCAACACTGGCCAGTGCTTCGCCACAGCCACTCTGAGCTATGTTTTACAGACCTATTGCCTTGATTCTTATTATTGTGTGGAGTGCCGTCAGCTTGGCTGTTCCTGCTGGCCCGCACGCAAACACGGCCAGTCCCCTGCTTGCAGTTGACACCAGCTTCATGGACCTGTGGCGACCCGCAATTGCCAACGCAGTGGACGAAGCTGTGCAACAGATTAACTCTGCACTGCCCATCGAGGAGCAGGTAGAGCTGCGCAGCCTCGAGCTGGACGGCGCCCGAGTTGGGCGCTCGCTTGCTTTCGACGGCACTCTCGAAGTAACCCACCTCGACGAGAGGCGACCATCTTCCTACTCCTACACCCAGCACTCCGACTTCTACTTCCTGCAGCCCCCTCAAGCCCTCTCTCCCCTATGGACTATCCCCTTCGCCAACAGCCGCACGGAGCTCGCCCCACAAAATCTTCCCTTGCCTCACGAGACACCCCTAATCCCAGAGGTGGAGGTAGAAGGACCCATGGCGCTCTATCTCGACCAGCTGCTCTATGACCCCGTCCTTCGCCTTCCCCGCCCAGTTGATGCTGGGGCCATCAAGACCATCGTAATCGGAGCCGGGGTAAAGCTCCGAGTCTTTGGTCTGAGCGGAGCACGGCTGAGGTCACCTCTCGATGTGCAGCGCAGCTTACATATAGAAGGAGGTGAGGATGCACTGCCTCAACGAGACGCTACCGAACCGGATTGGCTCGAGCTCGAGCTCATATTGGCCGACAAGGGGAAGTCCTTCAGCGTATCCACGTCTGCCCATGAAAGAGTCAAGGTGAAGCGGAGGTCTTCCAACGTCATCGAAATCTTCTTGGAGAACGCGCACGGAGCCACCTTCAGAAGAGATGGTGACTCTGTGCCCACGAAGGCCTTCACAGCGCTAGCGTCGAACCCCGACCTAGAGGACAAAGCGGCAGAGAATAGATGGGTACTCTCTCGGTCAAGCCTCGTTGAAGAGGTCTCCAAGGCCATGAAGGGCCATCCACTGGTGTTGAGGAGAATCGTTGAGGGGAAAGCCGAGGCGGTCAACGTGCTCATCGTCCCGCTGCAGCTGAGCGAACGGCCGCAGTACGGAGGCCGGGTCTCGCAATGGCAGGTCATCCTTACCCAAGGCTCAGACGGCGCGGCTCACGTTGTGTCGAGTCATCAAGTTGTCGAGCCGGAGAGCAGGGTGACCATTGCGCCTCTGGTGATGTCAAACACAACCTGGCCTGCGTTGATGCAGTCTGTTCAGCTGCTGGCAAGGCAAGACGGGCCGCAAACAACAGCTGACGAACAGTAAACCTTGTTGATTTGCATCCTGTAAATATGTAGTACACTAGGGAACACGCGGTGAAGTGCTCACAAACAACCCTTTATGAATAAAGAAGATCCCTTTAAGGAATCCATGAAAGTCACTTCACCGGGTTGCTAGGTTGTACTGGCTTCTGCCAATGAAATTTGTAGCAAGCTTGAGTAGTGCTGTAGATTATCCGACCAATCGAAGAAACAAGAGGCCTACGTCCCAGAAGCATACACAGGAAAGCGTCAAACCACAAACGTCGCTTTATAAATCCGATTCTTTGTTTCACCAATCCTATGTAAGGTCACTCACTATTCGGCATGAGGCACGGCCAGCACAATCATACCACACAACACCTGGCCGCTGTGATGGACCATCTGAAGGAGGAGCAGAAAACAGATGGTCAGCATGCCCTGCACGGGAAGTGGGGTTTAGGTCGGGACGCTTGGTATATCTTTCGTCACCTGCCTGACCTCGGCTGGGGCGGCCTTACGCTACTGCGAGCCCTTTACACGTCCACGAGGGAGAACCGTCCTTTGGACGAGCTCAACCTGCACAACGCGGACAGCGCGATGAACCTTCTGAAGCAAGGCTTGTACACCTCTTTGTCTCTGCCGCTTGGCGTCTGGCGAGCTGGACAGCTCCTTATTGAGGACAGGGAGAACCGTGCACCCGATAGAGTACCACAACTGACGGTTTGGTCAATCAGAAGCCCTTCCTTGGAGGAGAACTAGTCCGAACTGAAGTACTGCTTGGTGCACAGGTCGGGTACACTGGTGATCCGTCCTTGGCCAAGGAGTTTCCCAACGAAAGGTGGTTCTTCATCAACGGCATATGTACGGATGCACACGGCCTACGCCTCAACTGTCGGCGGCTGGAAAGCGTGTTCGGGAGGCCTGTACAGGGAGTCTACAATGAAACTAACGGATTCGTAATAGACTTCGTCGAGTGCTTCATCCAGCGCAACCTGAACTTGCTCACCAGCTCTGTGCGCTCAGCTGCCGATATGATCAAAAGACAGCTCCTCAGTGACGACCACACTGAAGTCGTCCTCATCGGCCATTCGCAGGGCGGCATCATTCTCTCTTTGGTGCTGGACGTCCTCGCTGATGATAGAGACATCAGTGACGACGCACTTGGACGTATCCGTGGCGTCTTTACCTTCGGTAGTGCGGCTGACGAGTTTAACGATCCCCTCGAGAGACGCGGAGCAACGAACCAGAGGAGACCCATTCACATTGAGCACTACGCCAACGAGATGGACCTCGTAGCGAATTTGGGTGTGCTCACGTTCTTCCCCAGAACCACCTATGCCGGCAGGCTCTTCGTCATGAAGAAAGAAGGTCACCTTTTCAACACGCACTATGAGCTACAGGACGCCTACGCGGAGAGAGTGAAAGACGGACAAGCTCCGTGCCATAAGTCTTTCCTCTTCAGGCTGGGGTCGACGAGAGATAATGATCGCCGCAGCATCAGGCAAGCTGAGGATGCAGAGGAAGCCGATAAGTGGTAGCACAAGCAGCTTTCACAAAGCGGTTGAAAAAGAAAAAAAGACTGTTGAAGATCATCTGCTTAACAGGAGTGATCAGCAAGAACAGGGTTATGGAGATAAATGAAACCTCATCCTGTTGTTCTGGTTTTTCTTATGATATTTATTCTTACTTTCAGGAGTTTTTATCCTGATATCACGAACTAAAAAGAAAAAGTAACCAAATGACAACAGACGAGAATAGTGTGATAAGAATTAGAACTGTTCCTACAGTTAACAGCTAAATTCGGAAAAGTAAAGCGAAAGTGCCAATAAGGAAACGTGTTGGTTTTCTGATACGGTATCATTGTTATATTCCACATCCCGGTTGTTGAAAACATAGCACGTGCTGGAAAAAGGGTCCGGATGGCCGGATACCACTTCGACAAAAGGCACAACTGCATAAGCTTAGCCACTCACGGACTTTCTCGACTTTCCTTCCAACAGCCACCGGAAAGTCTCCATTTTCTCTGCCCTTTTCTTGAATGACGAAGAAGCTCGTCGGCACTTAATGACGCCCCCAAATAATGGGGAAACATTTGCATTTACAATATTGCGAGTTCTTTTTGCGCAGAGGACAACTTATTAGTTGAGCGCAGGTTTCGCACGATCACAATGGACGACGTCTTGTTTGCCGCGGACAAGTACCTGCTGGAGCCCTATGTTTACTCTTTCATCGACTCCCCGCTCGTGAAGGAACCTACGCTGCCGCGCAACATCTTCGGCGTGTGGTTCATAATGAGCTTTGGTGGTGCTGTTATGTACCTAAGCTTTGCCTTCCTCAGCTATCTTTTCATCTTTGACAAGTCCGCTAAGAAGGATCCTTTGGTACGCCTCCATCTTTGCACATTTTCCGATGTCTAACCACTGATATTTTTTTTCGTATTTGACTTCTTAGTTCCTCAAAAATCAAGTTGCCAAGGAGATTGGGTTGTCCCTTCTCTCAATCCCCTTCATGGGTGCTCTCACTGCCCCAATTCTGCTCGGGGAAATCTACGGCTACAGCAAGTGTTATGATAACGTACCGCTCTCGTTCTTGCTCGGCCTCACGATGGGCCCTACCGAGGCGTTTGCTCACTTGCTGCCCGTAGGTTGAGGAATACGGCCTGCCCTTCCTGCTCGTGTCCATCGTCACCTTCTTGCTCTTCACGGACTTCGCCATCTATTGGATCCACCGAGGCCTTCACTCCAAGTGCGCACCTACCTCCGCTTCTTTGCACCACGAAACAGGCCCTGCTCACGGCCCGTGGCTTCGTCTTTAACAGGTACATCTATTCCTGGTGCCACAAGCCTCACCACTGGTGGAAGGTACGCGTCCTTTTTCTTTCCTCCACCCCCCTTGCGCTACCATGGCATATAATAATTGGTCTATTATTTATTGTATTTCCAGGTTCCCACCCCCTTCGCGTCGCACGCCTTCCATCCCGTCGACGGCTGGGCACAGTCTCTTCCTTACCACATCTACGTTTTCCTCTTCCCGATGCACAAGTGGACTTACTTGGGTACCGCTATCGTTCTTTCTTTTTATTCCCCCCCC
>CDFF01069073.1:0-21668 GCA_000826265.1 Acanthamoeba culbertsoni
TTCACAAGTGGTATGAAGCCGAGCTGGCCAAAGCAGGTGTACCTGCCGACCAAGCGGAAACCCTGGTGACCTTCAAGGAGGATATAGGCTCCACAGAAGGGGCTCAACGTTTACTTGACGCGGTGAAGCTCACAATGACCTGGGGCGAGTAGATGATGTAGTTTCCTCTATCGGCTCGTGGTACCAGGGCAAGCCTTCGCGGGCAGAGTCACACTTCGTCGCCCTCTCCGTTTTACTGCCGGCCGGAGGGTTCAACCTACACCATCATCTCCGGCGTAGGTGACAAGAAGCTACTCGCCCCAGGTGCCGGACTGCTTACGGTTGGAGTTTCCACCCTCTTTGAAGTGAGCGAGGTGGTGCGAACGGAGTACAAAGACCGCCGTGCGCATCAACGAGTACCGCATAGGGATGATGGTCAAGCGCCAGGACACAGAGGAGGGCCTGCAGGCTTGGGAAGCCTCCTACAAGAAGATTGGGGCCATCGGAGCTCCGGCTTGGTGACCCACAGTGATATACGTGGGGAAGTGGTGCGGGTTGTGCCGGACAACTTCACGAGCCAATTCGAACGCTTCGGTCAATAAGTCGACCATATGAATATGAGCATTCTCATTCTCATTATTCTTATTATTCAATTAAATGAACTATGCAGTATTTTATCACTCTCCTCCTGAGTAAGTACAAAGAGCATCCGGAGGCGGCCTTATCCGCTCTGGCCCATTGCCCGTACTGGCTTGCGAGAACCCCTCGGGGATTGCCTCTTCAAGATCTCAGCCAACAGTTCCCTTCTCGTGCGCCGCAGAGACGAGAGGAACTCGGGCGAATGAAGCGCAGCCAGACCACTGTTGATCACTGCAGCCAGTCCATCTTGTCAATAGTCGTCTGATGCATTACATGGAAGGTGGAAAGGAAACACGCACGCTTGGCCAGTAGGAAGTTGCGGAAGTCCTCCCCCTTCTCAAACACAGCAGGGAAGGGCAGGTAAGGGGCGTTAGGCTTCACTCCCGACTTGTACACAATATTGACTCTGTTGTCAAGGAGGAAATCGAGAGTTATTGGCAACTTAAAAGGGTAGAAAGGAAACCCCTCCCATTGATACCTGTAGTGCGTAGGCCGGGTGTTGGCCACAGGTTGGATGACCACAAAGACGTGATTAAAGTGAGAGGAAATGACTGAGGCATCAAACGCAACGTTGTCTTCCGCATCTATCAGAGCATGACAATGAATATTCCC
This sequence comes from Acanthamoeba culbertsoni, assembly GCA_000826265.1. Lineage (NCBI taxonomy): Eukaryota > Discosea > Longamoebia > Acanthamoebidae > Acanthamoeba > Acanthamoeba culbertsoni. Next base: position 1,231 of record CDFF01069073.1, read on the forward strand.
GCTTCCTGCTACGAAGAAAGTTATATACCTTTAAAAATGATGAGCACAACGTCATTTCCCAGATGTCTCTTCCTCTCCACCTGTAAAAAGAAATAAGCCCTCATAAAGAAAAGGGAAGTTGACCACGGGTACCTGTTGGGCGTCGGCACTATTAAAGGGGATGTATGTGGAAACGTGGAACATAACGTCAAACTTCTGTAGCACCTTTGTAAATATGGAGTAGGTTCCAGTGCTACGGTCGCCTGGGACAATGCTCAGCCAACGAACTTGTTTGAAACTCTGTTGGTATGCTTACCTTTGGTTCCTAGACCACCGGAATAGCCGGTCCAATTAGCAAGCTCGATTCGGGTGCCCAAAAACTCCAGGAATTCTTCGAATGCCTGACTTCCATGCTCTGATGAAAGGGTACACGTTAACCCAGTGTAAAGGAAAGCGCTAAGTCGGGTAGGCTACCATTGGCATACATCTGGTCTTCGGTAGTCTGGCCAGGCTTGCAGTAGAGGACTCCAATCTTGAAGTTGCGTTGTAACTGCTTTTCCTCGAACTGAATGAGTTGCAAAGCGAAATCTAATACCGTCACCTCTTGCATCTCCGTGATTTCTGGATCAATGGAAGTAATTATTAGACTGTGCCTTTAAGTCGATAAATAAATGAAACAATTGCACCTGGATACAGCTTCTTGAGGTATTCGAGGAGTTTCTTCTTGGACACTTTCTTCTTCGGAATGGGAACCAGCAGCCGGTCATCACCCTTGTAGGTCCGTACCAGCGTTCTTGTACCACATCAAACGAAAGGATGAGAATGGATTGTTGTGGGGGGACCAACCACAAGTGTACCTGTAGAGGAACATATCTCCCGCCGATTTGTTGCTCTTGCTTTCACAGGAGATAACAATGGGTGGATCACAGGTACAGAAGAAGTTGCGATGATCTACATGCAATCACCATGGTGCTATTTTAGCATCTTTTCCCATCTCCCGAAGAAAAAGAGAGATAGTGTCGTGCCTCCTTGATTCCCCAAATACTTCTGGTAATATCGGCGACTGATATCGAGCATGTCTCGGGTGAGCTTGAAGGGGTATATACCCGAGTGCGACCCCAGCTCTGTGCGCCAGCCGTTGTCGACCACCAGCTCGTGCTTGGCTTCAGGAGCATTCTGTTGAAGCGACCTTTAGGTATAAACACTGGGAGGAACTGGTCCACGGTGGATGGGAAGTAACTCACCACTGGCCACTTGACGTTATCCATGCTTCTCGTCCACACGGCGTCGTCTCGGTCGATCTGCAGGGAATCGATCCTGGACTCCTTCGTTTCTCGCGACTTCCTCAGCGTGAGCGCTGGGGAGACTTCATTGCATTTCACGCACAACACATGATCGCCCTGTCGGCGTCGCTTTTTTAGAACGTCGTTTTGTTTTATGATGATGGAAACAACGGCACCTTCTCGAAGAAGTCGTTCAAGGGCACTTTGCATCGGGAGCATTTAAAGCAGCCTGAATGCCACAGCTTATTGTCAAGTGCGGTCACGTAAATGTCCTGCACGATGACATCCTGGCATTCCGAGCACACCAAACCAATAACCTTGGCCTTGTCCTTGTGAGAGTGTTTTGGTTCAATCAGAAGAGACCTCCAGAATGACTAAAAACCAGCCAACTTACCACACGGCAGTACGGCTTGCCTTGATGCTCGAAGAATCCGTCCGTGAGCGGCTGGAAGCAGGTGGTGCACACGAAGTGCTCGGTGTGGTACCGCTTTTCCAGAGCTATGAAGCCGCCAGAGAGAATAACCTGCTTACACAGAGCGCACACCGAGGAGCTGGACGCGTCGTAGCACTGCTGGCACAGTCTGCTGGGTTCCGCATGGGGGCTCACAGGTAGTATGCCTTGGGCTGCCCCCCCAAAAATAAATAATTATAAAATAAACATGCATGATCAAAAGTCTGTAACAGAGTATTTTGGAGGCGTACGCCCAACGGAGGGGACGGGAGGTAACTCTAGGTATGATCCAATTAGGGGTTCGCTGCATAGTAGGCAAGTGAAACAACTCTGGTGATAGGGCTGCCCATTCGGTGCTAAGACAACGTATGAGCCAAGGGCGTCGAAACACTTGGCGCAAGCCTTGGCACTTGGGGCAGAGACCACTTGGCTTGTCCTCCGCGTAAACATTTGGCCTGGCTGAGAGGGAGCAGTTAAATTGGGGTGCGAACTGGGCTCGCTGAGACCGTTTGGTATTATCACGAGTCAGCTGTGAGTGTGAGGGAAGGTCAGAAGGTGTCAAATTTACCGTTTATTCCGTTACATTGCACGCCCTTCCTAAATTAGGTGTTCCCTTTCTGCAAACGCGGGTAATTTCTCCCAGTTCGCGTTTTTTTCAGGAAAACAGGAGAAAACCAAAGGAATCGAAAAAAAAGAGTCTCCTTTAAGAGAGTCCATTGTTATTGCTATTGTCATTGTTGTCGTTGTTATTGTTGTTCACCAGGGACATGGGCGGTAGTCCTTTAGGAAAGCACCGAAGACGGCCTGGCCCGAGTTAACAGCATGCAGCACCGGATCGAGCACGCGCATCGCCGCGTCGAGCTCGTCGAGCGGCGCACGAAAGCCTCGCCGCTCGTTTTCCAGAGCCACATGGAAAGGACTCTCGTCATTAATCCTGAAAAAAAAACACAACGTATAGAGTGAGTGAATATAATAATAATAACAATAACAATAATAAATAAGAATAATAATAATATCACACCAGCCAGTGTCGACACTATTCATGTAGATTTTCTCCATGGCGTAGGCCGGAGCGGATGTGCGGGTCATCATATTCAGCGCGGCCTTGGCCATGTTGGTGTGCGGATGATGTGGCGTCTTGTGTTTCCTGGGCGTCGAGAAATAAGTTACATGGTAATGGTTGTATAGGTAACGTGACGCACCTGTAAAACTGGCCCTCCATGGCCGAGACGTTGACGATATACGTATCACGACCGCTCTTGAGAAGCAGCGGCTTCAGCTTGCTGTCGAGGATGAACGGCGCCAACACGTTGATGGCCTGCACTTCAACCGCCTCGGGCAGACTCACCTGTATACAATGTGTGTGTGTGTGTGTGTGTTACATGTCAACCACTCGTTTCGATGGAACCTGGTTGAGGGTGAGTGGCTCCAGCGTGGTCACGTACGTTCTCCAAAGGCATGACCCATGAATTGGTGGCTCGCAAGTCGACTTGCTGCCTATCGCCGTCGTAGAGGCCGGGAGGGAATAATGTTGGGTCATTTACTGTGTCCTCTTCGAGCACGGCCACTTGCGACATCGCTGCGATACGGGACAGGTCAGAAAATAGCTATGTTACTAAAAGTATAGAGATAGAATATATGGAAATTTCAAAAAAAAACAATCTATGTTATCACTTTTAATTGGTGGAGAGGAGTATACCGGCGGAAAGGCTGATATTTTCGGTAAAATTTGTTACCTCAGCGCCTTCGCTTCGTTCTTTTCCCTTGGATAATTCGCCGTCGTTTTCGTTCTTTTCGCGGCGGCCGCCGAGGCTGGGTATTTCGGGAGCGACCAGAGGCGCGGGAGGCGACGAAGACGAAGAAGACGTCGGCGTGGATGAGGAAGACGACGAGGAGGAAGAAGAGGACGACAGGAGAAGGCGGTCGAAGGAAGTCGAGTCCTTCAGGATCGACACTATCTCGTCAGGCAGCGAACTGAGAGAACGCGCCTCGGTAGGCATCAAATGCGCTGAGGGGGGGGAACGCAGAATGTTAAGAATGTGAATTAACCGAGACAATTTATCTCTCAAATTTTTGAACATACCATAGAAGCCTGCCGGCTTGCGAACGGTCTGAGCCGCATTATTACTAAATATTACCAAAATATATGAATATATGAAAATATTGTAGAACAAATATCGGGATATATATATAAGTACATGATGATGTCGAGGTGCGGATAAGTGGCTATCAAATGTTCGCAGAATCGTTCAACCGCAGGCAATTGTCGCATGTCCAATCCGTAGATATGCAATCGGTCTTTCCATTCGCCGAAATCCTTTTCCTAAAAAACGCATGTCGACAAAATATATTAAGCAGGCAATAAAGACGCTAATAAGTTGACTCTTTCACGTACCTGAGAAAAACGCTGAGCAGCGTCTTTGGGGAAACGTGTGGTAGCGATCACCGTTGCACCGCAACGAAGCAAAACTAGAGCTGCCTTGTAACCAATTTTGATTCGCGCTCCTAGCATAATGTCAATCATTAACATAATTATAAATAGAAAAAAAGTTACCTGTCAATAAAGCGATTCTGCCTTTGAGATCTGCAGTTTGGTTTCGCTTTTGGAAATTAAATGTCGCGCATTCTGGACACATCAGATGATAGAAGAAATGCACTCGCCTACATTTATACAGAGATATAATATATATATATATATATTACATGTTAATATAAATGAAAAAATTCTTTTCTCTGAAAAAAAAAGAGGGAATTAAGACTGTACTTGAATAAAGCCTTGCAAATATAGCACGTCCTCTCCATGGACAGCTCTGAAGGAAAAGAAGAAGAAAAGAGGAAATGTCGGTGAAATGGTTGGGTTTGTGTTAAATAAACACATTGGCTATACGTTTAGCCAGAAAATTGGGATCGGAGGGGTCTCGCTCTCCCTTCGGATCGACGGTCTCATCCTCGTCTTCCTCGTCCGGAGCTTCTTCGACTGTAACCTTGGGGCGATCCGTGGAATCTCCTGGAAGAGAAATGAGGTACCGTTTGTTTTGAGGACTTATCATCGAATATGTGTGTGTGTGTATATATATCTAGAAAATGCTTGAAATATTTCCAATATTTCCAATATTTCGATATCGACGTAGGTACCGGACTCGCCGGCGGTAAGCAGGAGTGTGGGCGATGCGCCTACTGAGGCGTCCACGGCCATTCCCTGCGCTTCGCCCGCCACGTCGGACGAGGGCAAGCACTGTGGCCAGCCATTCAAAGTTCCCCAAGAGAATTATAATCGATCAGCCCTCTTTCTGATTGTTTATTATTTTTATTTTTATTATTTGTTTATTTTTATTTTTATTTCTTGTTCTTGTGTTTGTTATTATTTTGTCAAAATAATTACTATGAAAAATTGGGAGCGCAAGGGACATACGAAGTACTGGCCGAAAGTCTTGCGCTGCTTCTTCTGCATTCGCCGCTGGCCAGTCTGCTCGACGACCTCTTCGTCTTGTTCCCACAGCTTACGCTTCCGTTTCTTTTTCCCCTCGCGACGCTCCTTGGCCCTATGGCACGAATGTTTGAGTTAACCCATGTGATGATTATTATTAACATGAATATTTCTATATCCAAAAACGAGCAGTAAATAATTTGAATAACAATAATGATAATGATAATAATAATATATTGATAATGGCGGCAGATCTTGGGTACGTCTTCCGGAAAGGCTTCGTGAACTGGCCACAAGCAATACGAAGCTCCCTAAATTGTGAAGTTAATCTCCAAATTAAGTGACGAATGGAGAGATTTCAGTTTAAATACATGTATTTGGCTTTTCTTGACTCCGCCACGTTCGACAAGAGAGAACGCACAACTCGAAGAGCCGTTTGAAGCTCAGCATCCGTTGGCGGCTCGAGCGGAGTCTGGGCTTTAGGCTCCGTAGGGGGAGACCCCTCCCCGCCCTCTTCGGGAGGCTCCATCTCGCTGCAAGCTTGCCACAGATTGAAACAAACGCGATTCAAGAATAATTCTTTTTTTTTTCTTTCGTGGATCTTCAGCGAATATTACTCCTGCCACTCTCTGCTTGGACTTTAAGGTCGCAATGCAACACATCTGCCCGTTACTCGCTTCCTTGAGTCGAGGTTGAGGTCGAGGCTCCGTCTGCGCGCTGATCTTCTTCCTTCCTTCGCTTGCTCCGGTCATCACTCCTGTCCCTGCTGCGGCTTCTATCCCTGCTGCGGCTGCGACTCCTGTTCGACCTCCTCCTGTCCCTCTCCCTGCTCCTGCTCCTGCTCCTGCTACGGCTCCGGCTTCTGCTCCTGCTTCGCTTGCGCTTCTTATCGGAATCATCTGGGGAAGAGGAAGACGTCGACGATGCAGCACTGGGTTGCGTCACTGCTTGGGCGCGCAAGTGACACGAAACCAAAAGACGATCAATAAAGTAATTAATTAAAACAATGGATGTAAATTTTGCCAACACAAGGATAGGAAAATAGTAGGCACCCGCTGAAAGCGATTGGCTCACTGCTGCGGCCGCAGCAGCTGATGCCGCGGCGGCTTCTGAGGGGTACGACATCGAAGGCAAGGAAGGCGACTGTGAAAGATTGGCCGAAGATAGCACGTTCTTGGTGGCCGTTATCGGCGTCTTGGATTGGTTCACACGAATAGGCCTGTGTATCATATGGACCAATCACGGTGTGTCAGTTCACTTCATGTTCTAGCATTCTAATCCCTCACCTCCCCCCCCGAGAAAAGGGGAAAGAACGAAAGCGAGGCTCTTCGCACCGGTCGCCAACCGTGACGCCGTTGAGCCGGAGGGCGGCTTGGGCCTCGGCTACGGTGGAGAACTCGACGAAGGCGAAGCGGGCGGCGTGCATAGTGTCCCCCGCCACGCACAGCTTCGTGACGGTGCCGCACGAGCTGAACAGCTGCAGGAGTTGCGCCTCCGGTATTTTTGTGTCGACACTCCCGACATAGAGCGTGCGCGAGGCGCGCTCGTGATACGTCGGATCGACGAGCGGCGCAATCGCCGCGGCGGGCGACACGGGCCGAGTCCCTTGAATCGCCGTCTTTGACGGCATCACCCTTTCCCCCCCCCCAAAAAAAAATTAATAAAAATTTGAAAAATGATATATTCACTAAAATATAGAAAATTGATGGAAATTCAAGACGTACTTTATGGGGGCGGTGCCGAGCACGATGCCTGTCATGCCGACGGCCATTGCCGCGGACTCGCGCGTGAGAAATTCGAGGAAGGCAAAGCGGGTCGGCTTGTCCGTGTCCCCACAGAGGCGAATGTTTGTGATCGTGCCGCACAGGCTGAAGAGTTGAAGCACGTGCTCTTCACGCAGCTAGAATGCAAAGAATGCATGAGCCCATGTATTTCCACTCCTCCACACTTCCCATGGAAATAAGGGTGTGTATAAAATTACCTGAGAGTCGACCCCTGTGACGTAAACGGTGCAGGGAATGCGATCGGCGGCGGAGGGGGCGGAAGGGGCGGAGCCCATGCCATACGCCCCTGCGCCGTAGGGGTAGACCGCCCCGGCATGACTAGGCATCCCATAGGACGCGGCGCCATACCCCGCGGCATAGGCGCTGTGCATTCCCATTTGGGCCGCATAGGCGGCATTTGGGTCCATCTGCGCGTTCTACCGACACAACGAGGACCAACAAATCAAATCAGAACCAACTGGAACATGCCCCACCGGGGGGCACACTCAGGACTACTCTAGACTACTGCCTGGTGCCAGCGCACAAGCCCCCATTCTGCTGCGAACATGACAGCTATCGTTCGTGGCTTCTTCTTTTTTTTTTTGGTTTGTTTGAATTTGGTGTAAATTGTGATTTTTTTTTTTGGTTTGTTGTTCCGTTGTTGAATTTTTTTGAATTTGGTTTTTTTTTTTGGGGGGGGAGGGGTTGTGTTTTGCCGTAAAAACTTAGTTCGCCGCCGGCTTGTTTTCTTTTGGTTGATTGTCTACTGTGGGGAGGAGTTTACCTGTTGTAGTACAGGATTAGGCGGCGTGATGGGCGTCTTGGAGATTGTAACGCGCAGCTTACGCCCACCAATCTCTGCTCCGTTTAAGGTACATGCACGCATCGCCCCCTCCGGGGTAGCAAACTCAATGAAGCCAAAACGGGTGGCGAAAGCAGGGTCTCTGTGCCCCAGTACAGAATGACCATTACATCTCAGCAGAAAGAAGGTATGATGGTTGAAGATGAGGTACCCAGCAAGGCGAATTTGGGTGATGGTATCGCATGAGTTGAAGTATTGCGCCAGTGCCTCCGTAGAGAGGTGGCTCGGTATGCTGCCCACGTAAACCGTTCGCGGTTCAGGTGCTGCCATGGAAGCCTTTAGGTTGGAGTGCGCCTGCGGTTCCGTTTATTTTTCTTTTCTCTTTACGCCTTTTTTTTCTTCTTACATGTCAATAAGGAACTGCCGCGACAGGAGACAAGTTCCCTTACAGCCATCAACAAGGAAGTGGCCCACTCGTTCGTTTTTGGGGCCCATGGAGTTCACGTAGTAGGTAACGATGGAAGGATGAACCTTATTATTCTCGATGCGCTTATGAGGCCCCTCACCGTCTTCAACCACCACCAGCGCGATAACCTGTCGCCTTCCCTCTTTCTCACTCTCGGCTACAGCGTGTTTCCTGCGTTTGGCAAGCGCTTGGTGATAACTGAGCTTCGCTTGACGCTGATGCCGTCTTTCCAGATGAAAGAGGCGACGGACACGGTTAATCTCCTCCGTGATGAAGGGATGCGCTGCATAATTTCCTTGGGCCTCAACCACCCGCTCCTCGTAATCTTCCAATTCCATCCAGTAGCGATGCCAAACTTCGTCGGGTTCACTAGTTAGGGCGGGCAGAGTAGAATCGTAGTTGATCTCCGCGAACGAAAAGATCAGCTTCTGTGGCACCGCTGTGTTGAATGCTCGACCAGCTTTTTTGAGGAGCCTCCTCAACGGATCGCGCACATTGATGGTGATTTCTGCTTCCCTATGCCGACCCTGCCGCAGGTGCACTCGAATGTCGCGGGACGAGAAATGCGTACATTGCTGGAACTCTCGAAGCCACTTCAACTCGCGACGCAACCTCAGCTGGTTGAATCGATTAGGCTTGTCGGTCAACTCATCCGCGAAATATTTACAGAACATCCTGGGACAGTGAAAGCCGGTAAACAACGGCAGCACACAGGCTTTGCCAGAAGAGGTCTTACCTTTGCCACAAGGTCTGGTCTTGTGCAAGAATGTGCCAGGCTCGGCAGGTGAGGGCTACCTGAAGACACACTTCGCGTACGGAGAGCAGCGAGAATATATCCACTAGTAGTTCGTGCGGCAGCGCGGTGACGATCCCCCTACAACACGAGCAGAAGGCATCGTGCCTGGCTACAACGTCCCACGGGCGCGGTGCGAGAAAGGGACCGACGTCTTCAGGTAGTTGCCTCTCCACTCCAGCACGAGCCGACATGTTGTCTGTTATACGAAGGAGCGCGGAACAGGAAACACGTGGTGCCATCCAGCGCGAACGTTCTCTCACCCCGGGATTCTACAAGTCCGAGAGCAGGATGAAGCGTTCTACAGAACAAGTTGCTGTGATTCTCCAAATTATTGAGTGCGTACTAGTTTAAGTTAAGTTTCATAGAAAACTCAAATTTCGAGGCCATCTTTCTGCGAAAAAGGTAGACAGAAAAATCGAACGGTTCTCCCTTTTTTCCTAGATCTGCCACAGTAAGTACAGCGCCACAATAAATACTGGCGTGCCGTGTTGATTTCATTCAACAAAAATTCAAGCCGTGCTACATCTTCTCCTCGCAATGTCGCAAGATTGGAATACCATTACCTTTAAGAAAAAGGCTCCCAGCGCAAAGGACGCCAAGGCCGTCACCCAGGCCCAGCGCACCGGCGGCACAGTAGAAACGACTAAGAAGGCTTTCGCTGGATCGAACAAGAAGGCGCCTACAACCACCACCGCCAGGCGACTGGAATCGGATATTGTGAAGGGAATTGATGAGGAGCCAGATAAGCTCACCCCCAAGACCGTGGGTCCGAAGGTGGGCCGTGCCATTCAGACTGCGCGGGTTGCCAAGGGATTGACGCAAGCCCAGCTTGCCCAGCGCATTAATCAGAAGGCCACGGTGGTGAACGAGCTGGAACAGGGCAAGGCCTTGTTCAACAATCAAATGCTTGCGCAGCTTGAGCGACAGTTGGGTGTCAAGCTCAGAGGTGACCAGGCGCTCATCGGCACGCCACTCGAGCCCAGAGCACCCAAAGCCAAGTAAATTATTTTCTAAATTGATGTGATTTCTGTGCATATGTACAAAACAACTTTGTCCCTTCAATCAACCTGTTTCTCGCGACTCTTCACCGTGCCTTCTCTGTTCCCCCCCAAGCACAAAACTATCTGGTGCCGCCGGGAATCGAACCCGGGCCCGCTTGCACCCATAGCCAGTGGCACTGATGGCACAGCACGCTCTTCCAACTAAGCTACGGCACCTTTATACGGAGTTTCTAGCGTCAGCAGCAATTCTTGCTAGCATGGAGGGTGAGGAGGAGAGTTCACCCACCACCTTTTCCCCGGTGCGGGCCAAGGCGGCCTCCTTTGGTCGTTTGGCAGTGCGCACTAACACCACTGTTTTAATTGGAGCAGAAATTAGTAGCTAAGGTGTTGCAGTTGGGCATGAAGAGGAGCAACACAAGGCGTACGTTCTGTTTAGATTAAGCCGGCCACACTTCTCTGTGATCTGAGAAAGAGGCTATCCATATAGTGAACGCAGAGGCTTTGGGTCTTAGCGGCGAACTTCTGCGACTGTTTGTTGTGGGTACGCGCCCTTTTATGCCTACCCTAGCCCTAAGGCTTAACGGATACGGATATGGCAGAGGCCGTCAACCGAGCGGCCAAGCAGGCAGAGGCCGAGGGTTCACCAACAATCGAAGCCGCACACCTTCAATACATACTGCCACAGCTGCTTCTGGACTTTTCCTGACCACCACAGGGGTAAATTTTTGTTTAAATAAAGTGGTAGAAAAGCGAGAGAAATGGCTAGTGTTGAAAGATGAGGTGGGACTGGAAGAAGGCGGGCTTGTTGTTTGTCGCCTTCAACCAGCTGTTCCTCTTTGTCTATTTCATGGGTCCGCTTTCTCCCTCTCACGATACTCCCATGCCAGCTGCCGCTCTGAGGAAGCCTGCATCGAAACAACTGGACACTCAAACCGTTCCTCCTGGTATTCACTGCAACCCACAAGTCTCGCTGATCTTTTACCTCATGTGCACATGGTTGCGGCCCCCTCTTCTGACCGGGTGTAACTGCAAGACACAATGGTGGGACAGGTGCGCCTGGCAGCGTTGCCCACTCGCCCTGCTCTCAGCGCCCGAAGGCCACCGGTGGTGACCTCGTCGGCCACCCTGAGCACTGGAAGGAAGCCCGTGGTGTGCCATCCGGAGGTGTGCGAGGGCATGTGCGACGAGGCGTGCGGCCAGACGCCCAAAATAGTGAGCGAATGCCGCGACGAGGCATGCCAGACCGAACATCCACAGCTCATCTACAAGGCCGTGCTTCGATACCCGGCTTTCACGATGAAGATGCCCTCGTTCACCAATCCCGACCTCGAATCACTCTTCCTCGACGTCGGCGCAGTGAAGACCACCTACATGGTACGAACACATGTTAAATTCAACGAATTTTCACATTTTTTTCATAGTGTTGATATTTGAACGTATATGATAGGAAGAGCACGGAGAGTGTCCGGCGCCGCTGGCCATGCCTGAAGAAGACAGGTGAAGAAGAAAAGGAAAAATAACATACCTTTTGTTGTACAATAATATACATATATTGATTCAGGTGCGATCTTATTGGCGCGTTCGACAAAACCAAGGAATTGGTATTTACCCACAGACGCTATGTGCACGGTCAAATTACCATAATTAAAAATGGTAACATTCAAATTTCTGGTAAAAATTGTAATATGATCCTTTTTCCAATTAATGTATATAAAAGGTATTTGGAGCGGCAAACCGGACGATAGCTTCGGTCGGTATCAATGTTGGGAAGAATCCGACTACAGATGGATTACTAGAGGTATTTTTATGCATAATTTATTTATGTGTGATGTGATATAGAAATTTTGATGACCAATCGATTGATTCATCCCCCCCCCCGAAAGCTGTCGACAAACCCATCACCCAACATTTTAAGAAGGCGGTGGTCATGTTCACGCCCGTCACCGGCGGCGCATTCTATCAACATTTCATTGACCGCGGTTGGTCAAAAATTATCCAAGTCTGGTTCGTTTCTTCTTCTTCTTCTTCTTCTTTTATTTTTATTTCTAGGATATTTTCAATGTTAAATATTTTATTAATTAATAAAATATTTTTAGGGACATTCTTGTGGCCGATCCAGAAATCAAAATTCTTGTGTCGCCGAGTTTCAAGAAACACCCCAATGTGGAACAACTATGGGATCGATTTGGCATGTTGGTGAGTGTTACACGGCAACGGCTCACCATTCAGAATCGCGAATCTTAACAACAACAACAACCATTTCAGGACCGATTGGTATATCTGAGCAGAGGTGAAGTCGTTCAAGCAGAGGAGGTATTGAAATGCCATTTAGTGATTTATTTATTTATTCTACCCAAATGGTTGAAAATGTTAAAATAATCACCATTCTTTTATCATCATTATTGTTATAAAGCGTGTTCTAAATTGAAGTACAGATGATATTTCCCTGTGTTGCTACACATTACCATCCGTATGTCTACGAAAAAGCCCAGCGCCTTCTTGGGATCGACCCCGATGTCCCATTGGATAAGCGAAAAACGATCGTATATTTAACGCGAAAGGTCATTTTATTTTTATTGTTATTATTGTTATTATTCTATTTATTGGAGTTCCTTTTTTTTTTGAATCACTCACGTCGGAGATGTCGACAAAAATTCAGGGCAAGACACGTTTTGTGGTCAATGAAGACGACCTGTTAAGCGGCCTTCGGCAGTGGATGGCCGACAATGGTCGGACTGAAGAACTTGTGGTTTTCGAACACGCCAAATGGCCAGACTTCGACGAACTGATAAACTTTTTCAACAACGGTGAGCGGTTTTTCATTCTACTGTAGCGTGTTTTTTTGTTTTTTTGTTTTTTTTTGTTTTTTTTTGTTGAGATTAAATATTAACGACCAATGCAGAGGTTGTGGCTGTGATTGGTCCACATGGAGGCGCGTTCTACAATGCGCTCTTTACTGCTAAACAGACGCTTGTCATCGAGTTCTTTCCAATCAACCCACAAGGTAACCCAATGACAACTTCAGTAGATTTTTTCGTTTTCTCACCAAATGATAATAATAATAATAATAATAATAATAATAATAATAATAATAATAATAATAATAATAATAATAATAATAATAATAATAAAACTAATAATAAAAACAAAAAGGCAACGCATTCCGTTGGCCGGAGTGTATTTGGTGGCCTTCCCACTTTTTGGGCCTGCGTTACTACCAGGTAACCCCACCCTTCGCCTGAAGTGGTTAACCACTCTACTCATGAAATATCACAGATTCCTATCAAGACCAAAAACGCAGCTGTTACAGTGGAATTGAGACATGTGACGGACATTCTTGAACATGAGCTTGTGTGAATCCTTTTTTTTTTGTTCTTTTTCCAACTCAAGAAAAACATGAAGAACACGGCAGCTAGAGTAGTTCGAAAACAACGATCAAGGTGCCATCTTCTAGGCAAGACAAAACCAACATAAGGATAGAAAAATAACCATCACTAAAGCAACCCACTTGGACATCAATCAACACGGCCGGCCTGCCGTCTCGCAACAGGGCAGCCCCACTTGTGCTGCTGCGGCAAAAGGACTTCTAGGTGTGTGAATCTTATATGATTCTTGTAACCGAAAGAAATAAGCCCAAAAATGCAGTGTTACAGGAGAACTGATGCAGTATTTTTTGATTTTGGTCGTGTTTTTTTTTTTTTTTNTGTTTTTTTTTTGGATTTAGTTTCCAATCCACAACAAAAACACGGCACAGCCGAAGAACACGGCGGCCGCAAAGAGCACGTCGGTCAGTCATCTTCCCAGTTGCTTCCTGTGCTCCTGCACGCACTTGGTGGTGCAGTACTTGTAGCTCAGTCGATAGAACGGCACGGCGTTCTCGGCCATCCTCTTGTGACAAAGATCGCACTCTGGCCCGCTCAAGCTGCTCGCAGACGAGGCCTGCTTCTTCTTCTTCTTCTTCTTCGTCGTCTGATCGGTTGTTGCTGTTGCTGTAGGCTTGGAGGCCTCATCAGCAGGCTTTGGTGGCGACGACAGGCCAGCAGAACCATTAGTTATCGACACTGTCTCCCCTTCAGATTGTGCCGACGTGGACGCATGAGCGGGCAGCACGCCCAGCGACAGCTGAACCGCGAGCTGGAACTCCTCATCGCCCTCGAGCTCCTCTAGCTCGGCCTTGCGCCGCCGCTCGTTCTCCTCTTCGGCCTGCCGCCGCTTGCGCTCGCACGCCTCCTGCTCACGCCGCTGCTTTGCGCGCCGGCGCTCCTCCTCGCGCCGCTTGCGCGCCTCCTCTTCTTCCCTCTCGCGCGCCTTTCGCGCTTTAACAGCTTCCTTCTTTTTCTGTTTCTTTTCTCGTTCCCTTTTTCTACTTTCCACTTCCATTTCCTTTGTCAATGGCGGAATTTTGGCTTCATCATAATTCCACTTCCCCGGATTGTCGCCCGCAAATCTAATTGAAAAAAAAACAGTCACTATGTTTTCTAGTATAATATTCCTAAATAACTGAATAAGGAAAGTTGCATACCTTCGGAATGCATGGCGCGTTTCCTTATTTGGCGCGAGATCGTAGGGAGTTTTGCTGATGACCCCTTTTATTGTGGGATCGGCGCCACGCTCCAATAGCAAATTAACCAATCGGACGTTTCCATCGACGCTCACCCTGTGCAAAACCGTCCAATAGTGATACCCCGGAATCTGTCCAACAGTTCCAGAGTCAATCAACATTTAGATATTTATAATAATTTCTACGAAACAACAAATGGTACCCTTGTGTTGATATTCTGGCCGCGGTCCAACAGCAAGCGAACTAGCTCGAGATTGGCCGGTGGCTCGCACGCGGCGTAGAGGGGCGTGACGTCACTCAGGCCCGCGCCCACCAATAGGGCGCGACCGCCTTCTTCGGTCTCCGCGGCGGCGACCCGATCGAGCAATTCGGTCACCAGACGCGCGTCATTGGCCCGCACGGCAGCCACGATGGCCGCCTCGACCCGCCTGTCCTCTTCTTCCTCATCGCCGTCCTCATGGTTCTCTTTATTATCGACATTATTCCTGTTCGCGAAATTTGTTTCGTGATTTTCCGCCGTTTGTCTATTGGCTTCTTTGTTTTGGGAAGGTTCAGTCCTAATTTTCGGCAAGAATAGAAACTAATCAGTCAAAATAACGAACGAACAAACGAATAAACAATAATGACGCATAATTACGAATAAGGAAGAACAATTTTGGCGTACGCGGATTGGTCAGATGGCTCCACGGTTTCAAGCTCGATCGTCGACAAAATTTCTTGGGCTTTGGCGATGGCGGTCACCGAAGGCCGCTCGATGTGAAACGGAATAGAACGCAGTTTCGGATTGGCGCCCTAAAACATATACACGGTCCAATCAGATTGCTCGCCCTGGACCAAAGGGTCGACAATAAATGGTTCTCACCTTTCCTTTTCCCTTTTTTGTCCCAAGCGGACTTCCCTCGTAGAAAAACATTTTCCGATTAATTCCGCCACCGGGCAAATAGTAAAATATTAAATCGCTATCTGCGATATAGTCTCGCCATTCGTCGAGCAGCTCTTTTATCTCCTATAAATTTTCGATGAAAAATCAATATACGTTGTAGACAATAGTGGTAAAATATAGGGGAAAATACCCGTTGTAATTGGGCCTCGTGGTAGCGTCTCATGAAAGCGCCGGCCGACTTGGGTTTGTTGCCTTTGGCGTCGCGCGCTGATTGGCTTCCGCCTTGCTTTCGCCGTACAGTATATCGACGGAACGTCTACATGAAGATATATAAATGTAAACATAAATAATTCATTATATATATATATTTATATAATTTAGATTTCATATATAGGTAACCTCCAGAATATATCTTACATGTGCAAATATTTACATACCTTGTGTGCGATTACTTTACTGCCGTCGAACACTGAGCCGGCAAAGTAACCTCCGCTGCACATCAAAAAGACCCACTTTCGCGAGGAACCCAACTCGCGCATGGCCTCTTGCAGCTGAGGACTGCCAATTTTAACATTAATAAATCCATCTATCCTATATTGTATTATTAATTTCGAAATTATTTGAATTTGTACATGTAGCCGAACGTATAGGCAAAACCCAATAGAGAGAGAGAGAGAGAGAGAGAGAGAGAGAGAGAGAGAGAGAGAGAGAGAAATACCTTCTCTGTTCTTGGCTCGCGGTAAGGTTGTAGTAACCGGCATCACAATCTCGAGAGGGAAGGATGGCACGCCAGAAGCTGAGGATGCGGCCGTCGTTGGTGGTTATACGTATCCTGGGACCCTTCTGTGCCTTCTTCCTGTTCGATCTAGAGGTCTCGTTGCTGTCCTCCTCCTCCTCCTGCGAGCTCTCGTCAGCGCTGCTCTCATCCATCTCAGCTTCGTCCTCATCTTCTTCCTCTCCCTCATTTGTCGTGGTTGATTGCAAGGACTCGCGAAGCGCGGCAAAGGTGGCCTCATCAACGCGCTCCTGATCGACCAACTTTCGCTGCAGATTGAAGACGTGCCACTCCGACTTAAAGTGGGCCTGCTGAGCCTCCACCGATGCAAAGAACTGGTCACATGTGCGACAGGTAAGCCCCTTCTCCTTCGCCTCCTCTACCATGAGCCTTCGTTCGGTTTCTTCCTCGGTTTCTTCCGCCTCTGCCTTCTTCGATGCATCTTCGCGCAGACCACCGGCGATCTCTGTTCCTTTCGCTGCCTTTTGTGCCATTCGGACAGCGATTTGCTGCCAAAACTCAGGCGGCAACGCGTGTAAACTGCATTTGGTTCGATTTGTCGCTTGCATGGGGCCAATCTCTCTGCCAAAGCAAACAAGTAGTCACTGAGTTTGTAAGTTTAGATCAAAATCTTATTCTTTGTTCTTTTCATAATTCGTGTATTTTATTTTTCTCTGTTTGCAGGCCGAGAAAAGGGTTGGAAAGTCGATTAGCGGAAAACTTTAGCGCAAAAGTTACTGGACTGCAGGAACTGCGACCAGATTCGAGAATCCGTTGCTCACCCAGGTTCTCATCGTGCGTGCCATCATGGGGCAGACATTCAGAGGTGCAGGTAACTCCGGCTAGCATAGACGCTACTGGTTCTGTCAGCATAAGTGTCACTGTTAAGAACGACAGCCGAAGTGGTCCAGTTGTACATTGGTACGCAAGCGGGCCAATTAACATGATAGACTGTGCCTTACGGACTGGTACAGGCGATAGAGTGGCGGACGTCAGTAGTGAGGTACAAGCGGCAGCTAATGGTGTTTGTGGACCTGTGGTGAAGGAGCGGGAGTTGGCCTTCTACGACCGAGGGATGAAGCTCATTGTTGAAGCTGGCCATTTTGACCTGTGGATTGGTTCAGACTGCCTCGTCGAGAAACCCTCAAACTGCCTCCAGTCGTCATTCTACGTGCGCAGCTCGCTCGCCTTGTCGATCTCTTTTTCTTCAAGAATTAAAACATTTTCTCTCCATTTGTTAAAACCGGCGCAAATTCAAGAGGAGAACGGACAGAAAAGTAAAGAAGGCGGAGACACGACAAGTTCATGTTCTGCTGGACACTAGCATGCCTACAGACTTGAACAGTGAATAATGCAACGACTTACGCTGGCTCCTCACTACGCCCGTGGTAACCTGCGCCTGTTTGCTTCTGCACCAAGAAGCTGGGCGAGGGGAATAACTTCCAATGCTGGGGATAAGAAAGGAAGGGTTATGTCTCTGGAAGAGGAGCAGCGCCTTGCCCACGAGCAATACAAAGCACAGCAGAAACTGACTCCAAAATTGGACGACGAGACAGTTCAGCACTTTAGAGAGCCCTGGGACACTGCCGAGAACAGAGAAAGCGTGGGAGCCCCAATAGAAGGAGTATGTGCCCTCCCATCACGATGAAGGGCACCCATGAAGAGTTCCTCATCCACACAAACACAGGCTGGTTTAAGCGATAACCCAGGGGAGGCCATTGGAGAGCTGATGGAAGGTGCAGCCCAGGCCCTGGAGGGTAACATGCCCCTCAAGCGTAAGGGAGGGGAAGCTATTCAGAACCAAGACACATGGGGCCAGTGATGCGATCTCTTTCTATGGACCAAAGAAGCGAATAAACGTCCCTACACGAATTTTGTGGTTACAACCCTTATTCCTCTTGAATCTCCCAATAGACAGCTTCAGTGTTTGATGTCGATCATGATCGGCTAAACGACAGGCCAATCTTGGACTGCTAAATTCGTCGATTTTCGTCCTATAGTCGAGTGGGTGACTTGCCGAAATATCAGTCGAAATTGAAGAATACCTCTGATCTGCCCCTTTGAGCTGGGGTTCGTTGGTTTCGTGCCCTTCAACTGGTTTCTACGCTTTGTTTACGGGCGCAGGCGGAGTGGTGACGAAGCTTCAACGATTGTCCTCCTGGCTGTATAAATAGGGTTTTCGTTTCTCATTGTCTTTAGAGCACACAGTACAGCGTACCACACAAGAACGTAATGAGAGCCCTTAGCAAGCTATTAGGAAGGAGTTCTACGGCACCTGTCGCAGCCGCGCAGCGTAGCTTTTTCGCGTCTGCCACAGCAGCTTCGGACCTGGCTCCAGGCCAGCGCGAGGGTATGAACGTGACGAAGGGCGACAAGAAAGAGCACGGAAGCGGTGGAGAAGGAGGGAACTTCAAACATATGGCCAAGGATGGAGAGGGTCCGTGGAGACAGGAGGGAGTGGTAACGGGTGGTGGGGTGGGGGAGCCTGGGAAGATACAGAACACTGAACAGAGCATAGTGGGGGATGAGATCATCCACCTCTCGTCCCAACCGGAGAAAGCGGGGACGGAGGAGGAGCTTCTGGATGAGGATTTTGCTGCAGAGGCCGACTGGAGACGACTGGGCAACGAGACCGCCGCTGGTCCATCGGTTTTCGATCACGAGAGACCGCACCATATCCTCCACCAGGGATACCACGGCCCTCCGCCACCGGACAGCCACATCCATCGAGAGGACCTTAAGGACAGCGACTCCTCGTCTACCCCCTGAAGCTTACGGGCGTAGTGCCATTCCCTCTGCATCGCGTAAGAGGAATAAAGGAAGGGGTTTCAAAGGCCATTGCGTCTTGCCGTACGTCGTGCCAGAGTGCAAGTCTAACCAAATGAGAGCCATCACCTGCGGACAGCTGCAAACGTAGCCAGAGGGATAGACTTGGAGCGGGAGGTTGAAAAAGGCTCAGTTGGCTTGCACCAAGTGGCATAGTCAATTACCGGGCGCGTTGTGGTGTTTTCTCCCTGTGGTTCGTCAGTTTCCTAAACTTAGGTTCTGAAGAAATAATTAGAGAAAAAGGGTTATTTAACAGGAAACTGCCCTTTCCCCATCGATAGCGACGAAACCTTTCACAATGGGGAGCCTGTTCAACTTGGAGCAGCAAATGAACGCCTATGCGCCATATCATATGAACAAAATGTTCGTCTACAAAGCCTCCAAGTTATTTGGCTACTGCTAATGAGCAGAACTTACACGTCACAGTAACCAGTGGATCCACATCGTGTGCGTGCCTATAATCTTGTGCACGGCTCTAGTGTGGGTATCCATCTTCGACCTTGGCGTTACTCTTTCGCTGCCCTACTTCGGCCCCGTTGCGCTCAACGCCGCCTACATGGTTATCACCATTTACGCCGTCTACTACATCGCCCTCGAGCCTCTGGCCGGCGTACCGTTCCTCCACTCCACGTTGCCATGGGACAATATTACATATTAGAAGTTTATTCTACTTGAAGATATGTAGTCATTTATATATGGGAATATCGTTCGTGCTTCATGCCTTACCCCACAACTTCTACAGACTTTGTACCTGCCGTTCTTGTATGGCCTGGCCTACATTGCAACCAACTATGCTGCCACCGCTCCCAATCCTCACGTCACCGCTCTTGTCGTCCATGTCGTGTGTTGGATTCTTCAGGTTGAGCTTTCCTTCCAATTAACGTTTTACATCTCTTCCATGCCTAACATGAACGTGGCCACATGTTGTCTCAGTTCCTCGGCCACGGCCTTGCTGAGAAGCGCGCGCCCGCCTTGCTCGACAGCTTCGTACAGGGTAAGTCTCTGCGAAAATTAATCATTATTTTTATATCCGCTACGGCAATATTGGTCGTTATTACTCAAATGTGGATTCGTCGAATTTGTGTTTTGGGCCCAGCCCTCTTGCTTGCGCCCTTGTTCGTATGGCTGGAAGTGCTCTTCAAGCTCGGCTACAACAAAGAATTGCACAAGCGTATCGTGAACAATGCTGCGCGCGAGATCACTGCCTTTAGAAAGGCCCAGCAGACCAAGAGTGCTGTCAAGAAAGTGAAGTAGACGATCATCTTCATCTTTTTTTTTTTGTTGTTTACCACAACAAAAAAAAGAGTAGGAAAATCAGAAATCCATTTTTTCCTTTTCCTTTTGCTTCTTTATATATCCAACCATCACAACGCCAGACGTATTGGAGCGACACGCATAAAGGACAAGAGCTTCAGTGGCCAGCCG